>JJRW01S0000917.1:66722-81384 GCA_001188405.1 Loxosceles reclusa
TACTAAGGCTTAAGTCCGGGAATACTGTTGCAATACAATTCTGAAATCTGGCTGTGAAAAATGCTGTTTTTATTACTAACAACCGGCGGGTTCGAATAGTAGCGACTTGAGTCGTGTTGAGCCCAAAATCATGTCTAATACCAGTGTCAAGGTTCGTTCGTTACTTGAAGTTTAATGGCACAAAAGCCTGTAAAAGACCATGCTGTGTTAAATACAAGGTCATTAAGGTACACTATATGGTTCGGGCACATCGGAGATACCACGTCACTCCCCGTACTCACCAAAAGGTGAGCCCCAAGGGGGACTAGCGTCAAGTACAGTATCAGCTGTACAGCGAGCGCGACGGCTTTCACATGATAACAACACATAATAATGAACAGCAATCGGGACAGCTCTGGAAAAACCAAGTTGAATTACCACGTCGTACTGAAGTTGCCAAATGCGAAGGGCAATCGAGATATTTAATTATTGGGTCTTGATGCGGGGCCACAAATTTCTTGGTGGTCCTTCACCTTAATTGTCCTTACACTTTATAAATATACTTTTTATATGAATAAGACTCTCATGCATTAATAGCACGCCGCCTCGACTGTGACAACGCGTATCCTTTCACAGAACTTTCTGAAAATTTATACCACAAATTTAGTAGAGAAACAAGCTCGTGTGGGCATCCCGAATTTCCCGTTTGTTTCTCTAGAGCAATTTCAATTCGTTAATTACTAGTCGGCTCTGTTTAATGCCATTTGGGACGAATTCTCTTCGGCGCAATCGAACTTTTTCCAGAAAGTCGGGAGAGCCCACACTTGGAAGACTGCCATTTGAAAGCCGGAGCAGTTAAAAGAGGCACGCCTTAATAATACTAAACAATCCAGGGCATTCGGCAATCGTGACCGTTCCAGGACTGCAGCTCGTTCTCCCTCCAAGAGAACGAGACTCGCTAAAGTAATATTATAATTGGTCAATTTGCTGGCTCTGGAGAATTTCGGTCTCGTGCATACTGTCGTATGTAATTCCGCAATCCCGCATCTGCAGAGACAGAAACGCGCAAGAACCACCGCCGAGTCGGACTGGCGCAGAACGAAGCTGAGCCCAGGCACTTCCATTATATTACAGTTTTAATAACACGCTGGAAACTATTATCATGAAACAAGGATTAGTCCGAATAATAACACGTTGGGCGACAAAATTGCGAAAATCACTCTTTGCCACAGCCGCCTACCCCCTGCCCACGGTGAGAAAAGAGCTGGGCACTGCATAAGCAGCGCCGCGAAAATTAATGCCGACTTCGAACCTTTTATTTCACTCGCAGGGTAAAGTGTGGATCAACATAAACATTACTCCTGGCCGTAGATGCTGCGCCGAGAGGGAATTAACACCAAAGCATGACACCCCCAACGAACGGGTTCCAGGTCTTCTAATTCCCAAAACTTGGCGAGAAAATGCATGGGCTGACCAAAAACAAAAGATCCGATGCCGTGCATTAACCCTTTAGGGGGTGGAGTGGAAACGTCGAACACTCCGAGCAGAACAACTTTCTTTTTAATGGCGCGTGGCGAAATGCGACTAAAGCGCATAAGAACGCAGAAGCCTGGGTTGTGTGCTGAAACATTTACAAAGAAATCGCTTTAGCAACGGAAGTCGCAACGCGATATGCCCAAATTACCTTCGCTCCCATGACGTTTTCATGCGCTCTTCAGGCATTTAGCACCAACTTAATGGATGCGAAAGATGTCAAGGGGGGCATAGAAAATAAACAATACGCTATGTGTAGTTCCGAAACATATATCTGCACACGCCCAAAAGGAATCACAACCAGCACACAAACTGAGCAAAAACCTCCACAAACCAAGATTTTTGAACACGCCACGAATTCCCACTATGGGGATTACACGGTGGAGGGATAACTTCAAGGCGTCATGAAAGCGCATACATTAAGAGAAATGCTCGGCATGTTCAACGCGTTTTGTTCGTTTTCCAACACCTATTCTTACGCTCACGAGACTGCCCTCACCACAGACCTAACTAAGAAGTGTGCTAGAAAGATACACACACTACATCCTTAAATTATTGAGCTTTCCTCAATAAATGCGCCTCATGTTTCTCAACACTATGTATGCATGATTATCAGCTTATCACGATGGTCGTGGGCCCAAACACCTTAACCTTGGAATGGGACTCGGGGTACATGTTCACCACACGACATATATTGAAGTTCGGGCTCCTCGGGGACGCCAAAAAGATGAGCCCCCGAGAGGAAGTCACGTTAAAAGTTCTTACATAAACAGATATTACTAAAACATAATTGATTCCCTGATAGTAGCTTTCAAAATAGAATATTAATTTATTGGTACTAATAGTAATCGAAGGTCTTTCTTTTTGCAATATGGGCATTTATTTATAATATAGCAACTGTCAAACTCGGCTAACCAGAATTCGCCTGCTCTGTCCCTCTCTTTTGCGGGACAACTAGCGATTATATGTGCGAGTGCATTGAAGTGCCAAAAGACTTGTGATACCCCTCAATATCGTGTCGGACAGGCGAAGTGCAGCAGCTCGCCGTGACATTAAGTCAAACGCCGGAAGTCCCCGGAGGAAACATTCAGCCATGCTGTCAGTATAATCGTCCATAATTGGGGAAGTGTTGCAGGGACAGGATGTTTCTGCATGAACGGGTCTTTCGATCATACCCCAAATATGTTCGATAGGGTTCGTTTCAGAATGTTCGTCAAACCAATCGCGAACGATTTTGGCCCGGTGACATGGTGCATTGTCACCCTGGAAAAACCTATCACTGTTTGGGTACATGAAGTCCATGAATTGCTGCTTATGGAGATAATGGTAATTTAAAATATGTAAACTATTATTTGCGACAAATTTCGGATCGCTTTTTCCGTTTTTGCCACTTGACGATTTTTCGTAATTCGCTTCATTATCTCCAATATCGAACAAAAATCTGTAATGTGTGTGTGTGTGGAGTGGGGGAAGGTTCACAAATATGAAAAAAAAGTGCCCTAATACATGCACTAGATCACCAGAACCTAAACTCTTAACAACGTACTACAAACACAAAAAATAACTGTCAGAGCCCCATTCTCTTTATCAATGTAAATTATCAAGCAATCAACATCATAACAGCCACCAATAATGCTATATCCGTAAAAAAAAAGACTGGCTCGCTGGTTAATTGAAGTTTAATGTGCACAGACTCTTGTAAAAGGTCAAACGGGGGTGTTTCACGGAACCCACTAAGCAGCACGTCATTTCATGCACTCGCCAAACAACGGAATTTTTGAGATGTTCCACAGAACAATAGTTCGTTGGATATTTGGAACTGAATAGCACAAGGACCTGTAAAAAGCACTGATGTGTCATTGCAGTTTCTTGCGCCAAGTACAGAAGATAAATACGGATTATTAAATGGCTCCGTTACTTATCTTCTGTTTGGCACAGCCCCTGCGTGCCACTACATTCCAATTAACCAACCAACCATTATCTCACTGTCTCTCAGACGGTAAACTACTCGCACGAATGAAGTATAAAGACAATAATTGCCATTACCGTATTGTGTGTCATACGGTAAACTATTTACTCGCAGGATTTGGTTGGTTGGTTTGAAGTTTAATGACACAATGGCCTGTAAAAGCGATACTGTGCCAAACAGAAGACGGAGCACGGCAGACGACATGATGCGGGCGCTTCCGGGACGCCACGTCACTCCACGTACTCACCAAAAAGATGAGCCCCTGACGATTATTCGCAGGAATGAAGTATAAATACAATAATTATCATTACCTTACTGTCTGTCATACGGAAAACTCTTTATCAGCAGGGAAGAATGAAGTATAAAGTCAATAATTGTCATTATCTTATTGTTACTCTCCGTTACTTGCAGGATGTAACTTTACATTTTGTCGACGCCGGGGTTCGAATCGACGGGTCTGCCATCCCCAGAGCTCTGGAGAGGCCACTTTAACCAATTAAGCTACGCCGACGCCGTAATTCTGTGCTTATTTTGAAGTCTCTTGTGGGTGGACATTACAAAGAATGAAGTATAAAGACAATAATTGTCATTAACTTATTGTCTGTCATACGAAAAACTATTTACCAGCAGGAATGAGGAAATATAAAGTTATGAATATATGAAATATATAAAAAAATATAAATATATGAAAGTAAATAACTCATTATCTTATTGTCTGTTATACGTTCACCGTATGACAGACTCTGTTACACGCAGGAATGAAGTATAAAAGCAATAATTGTCATTAACTTATTGCCTGCCATATAGAAAACTATTTACCCGCAGGAATGAGGTATAAAGGCAATTGTCATTATCTTATTGTCTGCCGTACGGAAAACTATTTACCAGCAGGAATGAATGAAATACAAAGTCAATAATTGTCATTATCCTATTGTCTGTTATACGTTCACCGTATAACAGACTCCTTTACTCGCAGGAATGAAGTATAAAGGCAATAACTGTCATTACTTTATTTCCCGTCATACGGAAAACTATTTACTCGCAGAAATGTGAAGCATAAAGACAACTGTCGCTACCTTACTGCCAGTCACACCGAAAACTATTTACTCGGAGGAATGAAGTATAAAGACAATAATTGCCTTGCAGCTTATCCGAAATTCTTCACACACCCCATGCAGATTACATTCCACAGACCGGGGGAACACTACAACTTAACCGTCACAACCAAAACTCTTGGTAGAGATTGAAAAAAAAAATGCCGCAAAGTGTAGGCTATTTCGGGACAAAAAGCGCACAAATAGTTTTTTTTAATTTCATTTATTAACAATAAAAGGTGTCATCACAAAACACATATTAACAGACATATAACAAACACCCATTCACAACGCACATTCATAGCCGTGCTTTCATCCGGCCATCATCTAATTACATCGACTACTACCCAGCAATAAAACGTACCACTCCGCCCGGAAAAATTACCTAATATTCCCCTGTGCCTTATGACTGAAAGAAATGCGTGTCTGCCACGCCATTAAAAAAAGCCCGGAAAACAGCACTACCGCACCCCCTTGTAAAGGCTTTACAACCATTCCTACTTACATTTCGTTGATTAAGTAATTAAGCGGAAACTGCAAAAACTCAAGAGTCACGATGGTTTGGCCTGCGTAACACATTACATAATCATAAATGGAGCCGAAAGGAAGCACATAATGCAATAGAACATTTTCACGCCCTTATTTTTCTGCACAAGAAAGCACATCAGCTGTTTGAACAAATATCTGTATAACTCGAAAAAGAAAGTATTCAAAAATTCCAGCAATTACGCAAAAGACACAAGTTCTTGTTCATACGTAAGAACGTTGAATACGCAATAAACAATAAACACGCAGTAATAGAATTCGAAACTGGTACGAGCAGACGAACATGCGCATACTGAAAAACGTTTTTGCTCCGTTTTTATGGGCATAAAAACCTTAAAAAAAACACACCAAAAACTAGTTTACACTCGGTGTTCGCTGGATCGTTAATCATTATAGGCTTTCAAGCGCTGTTTAGGAATGTCTTGTGTCGGCGACTACCAATCGGTGGTACGCAACATTCGGGGGTATGCGAAAACAAACCGGTAACGATAGAAATAAGCATACAAATTTGCCTTATTAGGCAAGAAAGTCAAACTTGTGATGTTAATGCGCGTTATGGCCAGTGAAGAAGAGACGTTTCTTTTGCGGTCGGAGATTACAAATACAAAGTAAAAGTCAGCAACAGACAAAAACCCACCATGGCTGACCACGGTAATGGTTGGAGAGTTCCACCATAAACAATATTGTGCACACCAATAAAATCACCCTTCAATGTTCCAATTCACCTGTAGCAAGATTGTTCTAAAGATGTCCATTTGGAGCTTTCTGCACGCTTTTGTGAGATAGAAGGAAAAAGGAAATTTTCTTCAAGACCTCTATGATACTTCCAGTTAGTTCTCATATAGAAGTTCGAGCAATACTTCCTAATCCACGCGTGCTTAACCACTTTCTTCTTTCATGAGAAATTTCTCGTTAGTGCAGTGTTCTCTCTTTCTGTCACCTTTTTTAAATAGGAGTATCACCACTGGATTCTTCCAATCTTCTGGCACATCTCTTTTATTCAAACACTTTGTGAACAATTTTGCCAGTTGCATTTCAACTTCTTCTCCAGCTTCTTTTAGTATATCAGCCATGATTCCATCACTTCCTGCAGCTTTTCCTCTTTTCATGCATTTAATGGCATAAGCAACTTCTTCTTTAAGTACTGGTGGTAACTCAGCAGTATTTGCAGATTCTTCATGCGAAACTGATATTTCTGCTTTGTAAAGGTTGGAATAAAATTTTTCTATTTCCTTCAAAATTTCATCCTGATTTTTTGTAATACTACGACTTTGTGTCTTCAGAGAACAAATCATCTTTTGTTCTCTTCAATGGTTTTCTCATAAGACCACAATTATATCTTCTACAATGTATTTTCTGAATATTTTACAGACTTCAGCATATTCAATTTTACTTCTCGGATCACTCCCTTCTAATTTCCATTTGACTTGTTTTGCATATCAAATCCTGTTTTCTCTGAAAATTTCCTACTGACCAGCAGTATTAAATGCTGCTTCCATTAATTATAGCTTATGCTGTTTCTTTGTTTACCTTGTTTAAATTCATAAAATTCTCAAGCTGTGAAAAATCAATTTTCAGATTAGATATATCAAAACATATTTTATTGGTTTAGTCACAAGTTTCTTACTGTCCATTTTTGCACTGACGTGACAGTTCGCATCTAACCACTGTAAAGAAAACTTGCCTTATGTCGACGCCGGGATTCGAACCTACGGTTCTGTCAGCTCCGGAGTGACCGCTTTACCGATTCAGCAACGTCGACAGGTATCTGGGCAGCTTTTTATCGAAGTTCTTTGTGAGGAGAACCTTACACCATTCGATGATCACTTCGAGTATCGAATCCATTGAGCACGCCAGTCATTAATTTCGGTTTTTTCTTCCCCCCTAAAATGTAATCAACTGCAACAGCCCCTCTCCACGTTTTGTTTAAAAAATTAAGTTTTCTTTTTCCTCAATCTTAATTTTTTCTTCTGCTTTTACTAGTTTATGTATAATGGGGAAACATCCAATTCACCATAGTGACCAGAATCACCAGGTATCACAGCACAATCCTCCCATTTATTTTGTTTGCCCAAAAACTAAAAACTTAGAGGGAAAGAAATCCAATACGACTACCTCAAACACAGTTACTCCAAAATGCGACGCTCAGATAACATACTGTTTTTTCACATAGTATCCTTTATTTGCTTCCAAGTTACCATTTGCAAACACTTCTTTCCTTATGAAAAAGGTTCTATACGTTATTGCATAAAATCAGTTAAATAAATTTATTTCTAGGTTGTGTGTGTGATACATTAATACATAACAAATCCATTTTTCAACACTTCATCTGCACTCATTGCAAATACATCTTCCAATCAATCACCTGGGGGAGAGCCAGTATGGGCCCCCTCAGAGACCCGATAAGTTGACCAGGTTTCGTCAGGCCTAGTTTTTTCAAAACTATGAATGGACCACTTCATTCATCGAGAAAAACGATGAGCTATGTTCGGTACTATTGGATATATTTAATGCATAATTTTGCTCGCGTTTTGCGTTAAATCTACGTAAAATTACGTTCGCTCCTTATACGAATATATTCGCGTATGCATACACACACATCTACTCCAACCGTAATAAATCAACTGTAAAATACTTACGCTCAATTTTCAGTCCTGAAGTGGAGTAAAAACCATTCAGTGCGTAGAAAGACAGCATTCTTAAGGAATTCTTACAAAACGGGGGTCGTGTCAAAGCCGGTCGGTGTTACCGCTCGCAATTTCCTCTCGACTGGGAAGAAGAAACGGGGTGGGGGGAGGCGAATGTCTTGATGGGGAAATAGGCAGGACACGTTTTTGAAAAGAAAAAAAAAAGTTTTAAGTTTTCCTTTGAAAAAAGTAGCATCGGTTGAAATTTGTTTCTGTTTATAAATCAAGGACCCAAGTACTAGGCATTTGGTTAGAGGGTTGTACGTCACTGTTGGGCACTTCGGTGATTGCAACTGTACCAGCTGGATCAAAATGGTTCTGTACTTAAACAACCCGATATCTTCATTTGTTGAGTTCGTTGTGATTGTCACACGTTGTTTGGTCCCTTGCTTATTTTGAAGTTTAATAGCACAAGAGGCTGTAAAGGTCATGCGGTGCCAAACACAAGTTACCGACGGAACACTATATGGCCCGGGAACACCACGTCACTCCACGTACTCGCCAAAAGATGAGCCCCTGAGAGGCAATTGTCACGCATACAATGCAATTATAGTTAATTCTGTCTTGGAGACAATCCACATATAGGAGTGACTTTACCCAGATCATACTTTGTATGAATTGGTTGGTTGCTTAATGGAAACTTAATGGCACAAGAAATTATAAAGACCATGCTGTGCCAAACAGAAGGTAAAGACGGAATACTAAATGGTTCAGGCACCTCGGGGTACCTTGATGTGACAATTTTCGACTACTGACAGACGCGTTGGTTAGAGATATTACACTGATTCAAACATTTGAAAGAAGCTGAAAATTTAAATCGTGCGCTCTTCAAATTTACCAATTAGGAAATCAAACTACCCATCAAATCTAAACTCATGATGTACAAAACTATTAACAGACACAGACTCTCTTACGGAAGCAATATGGGGCAACATTGGCAAGATCTCAGATAGAACGTATTTAAAAGATTCCGAAACAAAATCTTCCAATGAGGACGCAACCAATGACCGTACTGTGTTCCTGCTAGATGCATCTACACAGGGAGGGTTTCATACCTCCTGCGATAGTCGCGCGAGAGCTTCAACCACAGCGTGCGGATCAGGTTCACCCAAGCTGACTGGACGCCGGAGCAGACCAGCCAACAGAGCTAGTACTGATATTTTTATCCGTCGTCATATCGGGAATCGGAGACAGTCGTAGGACACCCCTCGGGTGGGATGACCCGGCCGCCCACATCGACCAGGTTCAGAGCCTCAGTTAAGTGACTTAGTGGTGCAGAGCCCCGCCAGACCGAATACGGGCTGAAATGTGGGGATACACCGTCACCGACCTATCCTAAACTACGATCCTGCCATCACTGCACAAATGTCCGGTTAACCCAAGCCGAAGCCCAGCCAGACGGCAGCCGTCCAAAAACGATATGTCTGAGATCTCTACTGTGCGTAGCATGAGTAGGGTAAAACTAACCTGTCTCACGACGGTCTTCCAATGAGGAAGAGCTGTAGACAGAAGATGTCTGCCCTGAGGAGGATGTGTGCAAGGACATCAAAACGTCGGCTCGCAGTTGAGGACAGGACGCGGCAATCCAGCAAAGAAGCTTTCATGTCCAACGAAGGCTCCGGCATCTAAAGTTTTCGTGTTTTCTTCCAAGATTCTTACACGCCCCGTAGTTAATCGAGAACACTCGTATTAGAAACGATCTTCAAATGCCAACGCTTGTTCGTGACCAGGCTTCAAACTTTATAGTTTAAACGCTCACATTAAGATATCATTCGTAAAAATAATATCCTCAGTATCATTACCATTCCAGGATACAGCCGCAGCCCGAATCATAAACGGTACAGCATTACAAGCCTTTCCATGGAAATGATTTCACGCCTCTTACGATAATCGTACGAGTGAAATTTCAACTGCAGTATTCGGTCCCAGCTTCACTGAAACCTGACGCAAGGCCTCAACAGAATCGGAAATAGTTACTACTGAGATTCTTATTCATGTGTCCATGGATTCAAACTGTTTTGACGGACCCCCACGCCGAGGGAGAGAAGGAATTACCTCGGTCGGCTCGCAAGAAGAACCCCGACTGCACCACTGCCGAAGCGCGAGACAAGCCATTATGGGAATACTCCTAGCCAGGCTGTCCCAGGCCAAAGAGAGCAACATTTATATTATCCGGCCAAGCCAAGAAAGTAGCCGAACTATAATGACAGAAGGCACCCCCCTTCCCCCACCACACAAACTCACACACACGGCGATTCAGAGAAAGAACGCGTCATCTGACAGGCTCAAAATGAGAATTTGAACAAAACAGTAAGGTAAAACTAACCTATCGCACGACGGTCACTGACAAAAATGTGCATGGTAAAATTCCTTTATGGCGTAGTGACCATTCCATATTTTCTGAATCTGGTCATCTAGGCATACTTCACAGATATTCCAATTTCTAAAATGTATTTTCCAGTTCGAAAATGAAACGGTTACAGAATTTGAACAAAAGAAAAATTGTCAACAAAAATTTTCTGATTTTTGATGAGTCGGATTTCGTTTCCGTTGTTCTTCTTGGCTTTTGCCGTATGTGCACGTTGTTTTATTTTTTGCTGAGAAATTCTTTGTGAGCATGAAGAGAGGTTGAACTGATTTATTATTCTGTACAGAAAAACGTAATAGAAGTTACTAGCTAAAACTCCATTACTAGATATTGAAATGTTAACTAAAAGTCGGCTCCATTATTAAAGCGCGTATTGCATTAGCGAACTTATCTTATTGTTTAAATAGTGATCAGTCGCGGTGCACCGTTTTAATTGGTAAGGCAATTAATATTTGTAATACTTTAATTTTCTATTTCTCACTCTATTTTGTGATACTAATAAATCGAGGGAGATTTGTTGAAATGCATTTAAATTTGATAATTGTTGTATTCAGCGAAAGGTGTAACGCTTAATACAGAACCCTGAGGTACGCCTTCCTGGGAAAAACTGCGTGAAAGTGTCTCACCAATACAGGCCTGGAAAGTACGAGATGCTAGAGCGTTTTCAATTAAAATCGGTAAATTTCCTTGGAGTTCCACTGACTGAAAGTCACAAAGGATGCCATTATCGTCACGCCTGATCACAGGCTTTATCCAGGTCAAAGAAAACAGAAACCAGACGTGCGCGTTGAAGGAATACCACCAGACAGACGTTTCCAGAGGAATAAGATTGTCTACAGCTGATCTAAGCCGCCTGAATCTATTTCGGAAAAGAGATCTCTTTGATGATGATTATAAATGACCAGATGATTCGAGGAAGTGGAACAATGCAGGAATTGACTCATACGTTCCATTAGTTTGCATAAACTGCTAGTAAGCGCAGTGAGACGATAGTTGGGAAGGGAGGAACGGTCTTTTCTTTCAGAGAAAGAACCAGCGTCAAGATATTTAAAAACCTACTTATCACAAAATATCGTGAAATATTAGGGGAAGCCTCTGTGTATTAGACGATGCCCTCTCGGGCAAGTCACCGCCTCCACGCCTCCGTATGAGGGTACTAGCGGCCCAGCCGCTGCGAGCTCACAAATAGAGGAGCCTGAGCTTCAACCGCAGAATTCGGTACCAGGTTCACCCAAACTGGCTGAACGCCGAAGCAGAACAGCCAACAGAGCTAGTACTGATATTAATATCCGTCGTCATATCTGGGCGGAGGCAGTCATCGGGACACCCCTCGGGTGGGTTGACCTGGCCGCTCCCTCTCGACCAGGTTCAGAGCCTCGGTTAAGTGGCTTAGTGGTGCAGAGCCCCGCCAGACCGAATACGGGCTGACATACGGAGATACGCCGCCACCGACCTATCCGATACTACGCCCTGCCATAACTGCACGAGTATCCGGATAGCCCAAGTCGTAACCCTAAGCCCGAAGGCCAGAGGGTTCGTGCCCAGCCAGATGGCAGCCGTCCGAAAACGATATGTCAGAGAACTCTACTGTGCGAAGCATCAGTAGGGTAAAACTAACCTGTCTCACGACGGTTAGGAAAAGTGTAAAACAAACCAAATAAATTTGGAAGTGGAAGGTGTCGAGAAAAAACGGCCAGTCCGCGTCGTCCAATTTACTCAAGAAAATATCACAGTAATTCAGAAAAATCACATATCTTTTCTTGAAATGTTTTTAAAATAGTTGTATGGAATAAAACTGTTGGACCGCATCCGGCAGAGTATTTCAGAGACGCGTTCCACATGACAACATACTATTTAAGTTAACTTTTTACTTGGGGGTGCACCCTTGCTCCCGCGCGGAAGGGACGGTCATTGTGTCTTAGTCACTATATAAACCATCCTCAATAACTCTAAACATTAGTGACGCCAGTTTAAAGTCAATCAGTAGACTAATTGATAATATGTTAATAGGCACTGGTATTCCAGTAGGTAATTAATCTTCTCTTAATCCTATTCAAATGATTCTAAATCTCATTCATATAATCTAATTCTTATTCAATATAATACACAGTATCCTTTGGGTTAATCTCTGCTAGCTACATCTCACACTGACTCTTTTATTAACACAAATGGAGGTAATTCATGCGTACAGATAATAAAACAGTAAAGACTTATTACAGATTTTCCGTCATTTTACCCATTCCATTACTGGCAATGCCGCAAACATGACGGAAAATCGCCGAGCACTAAAACCAAGAAAGCTGCTTAAAATCTGCTTTTTGAACATACTGAAACGAAGAGAATTTCTAGCGCTATCGGTTGTCGTTTAGTAGAGTAGCAAACGTGACAGCTGCGCTGCGCGTGCGGGCAGAATTTTTTGCTGGAGGTTACCAGAACATTGCTCGTTTTCTGACCTCCGATGGGTTTCTGGAAAAACCCTTGAGCTTTTAAAAAGCGAAAGCACAAGTATTGCGAAGCAGTTTCTCCGGCGAGTGCAGGAGACGTTGGAGAGTTTCTGTTCGTAAGCGAATTTGTAAGGCATGTTGGAATTACTCTAAGCCAATTTTATTCGGCGATCCTTACTTCACTTGTGATGGCGGAAGTTAGGACCTCCTTTTTGGTGAGTACGGTGAATGAAGATTGCTCGTTTGCTGTTTTGTCTTTTCATCGGGTGGTCGGGCGCGGGATGAATTAGTTCATTTGTTGTTCTTGGAATTTGCTGTGGTTAGTTGGGGGATGTGAATTTAATTGTTGGCGCCACAGGGAAAATAGCTCTCAGCTTATTTTATTGTGCACTGTGTGTAATTTTAGCCGGCTTTATTTCTCATAAATATGTGAGTATTATTTTATTTGCTCAGTACTGACAATCTGTATCATATTGTAATTTTCAGTTTGCAAGTTATTGAGTGACTTTATAAGTCTGGTAAAACTATAAATTACGAACCCGAATTTTGTTTTGTATTTGTTTACTGTTTATTACTTTTTAATAACTATTCCTGTTCCTAATGATCTCACGTTCTTATTTATTTTGTTCGTTTGTATAATAATTTTTAACGCCTAGTAACCCGTAACAATATATTACTTCGATAAGAAAACGCAATAACGAATAAAATTCGCTTTTCTTCTCATATTCCGTAATAATAGTCAATTCTTCCAATAACAATCAGCGATGGAAATAAATTGAAGCGATTACCAGTATTGAACTATCGTGTTGTGCAAGAAAGCTTCCCCCAAAAGGGATGCATTCTAGCACAACACTAGAATGCTACAGCGGAAATTCATTTCCATTACGGATTCTATTCTTACGTAATAAGAGAAGAAAAATGAATAATTATTCCCTTATCTTATATATATATATATATATATATGGGAGTAATGCACATTTAAAAAAGACAAAGTGTTAATTATCTTTGAAATTCCTTATGTAGCTACTATAATTAGATAATTAGTACATACGTAATTGCACAACAATCTGAGCAGTGTTCATCTGTGTTAGTCATAAAACATCTCGTAGTTATGTATATTGCATTTAACGTTATAACAAATAGTTAAAACACCTGAAAATTGCTCTAATAAATTTCAAATTGAACCTAGAAAATACATAAACGAGCCAACATTTTTTTTTTTTAATGAGAAACATGTATTTCTGTCAGTGTGCAATTATGGCACATAATCCCAGAAAAAAGGTCTTGACCTTCAACGTACTGTAAGTGGTTAGAATATTTATATTTAAGTAGATAAAAAAAATAACGTTGAAACGAAAAAAAAAAAAGAAAATGAAATTGTCTGCACTAGTATCACTATCTGGTGACGCGCAGAAGCAAACAGAGGAGTTGCGCTGCGCGTGCGCAGGAAGGACGAAACTTAAGCAGCAGTCAAGATCAATTGCTTTGGGAGTGCGCAAGAATTTTTAGCTGGAGACTACGAGAACATTCTCTCGCCTTCGACGGGCTTCTCGAAAAAGTATTTCGCGTCTTTAAGAAGCAGACAAACGCAGTATTGTAAGGAATTTGTCCTGCGAGACTGTTGAGGGTTTATTTATTTATTTTTTAGAGCGTGTCAGAGGTGTTCGAACTGCGATTGAACTGCTTTTTGCCGGGTGAGTAGGCGATCAGATCAGTCTTGCTTGCTGCGGGAATATTGTAGGAGCTCTGGTTCAATTTCGCGCGCGGATTTCCACGTATGTGGACAGTGGCTGTTGGGCATTCCGACCTGCCTTCGTATTGACGTCTTATTGAGGTTACTAAGGTGAGTGACATTGTTCGTTTTTGTTGTGGGGGACATCAGTGTTCATGCGCGGGATAAATTGGTTCTTTTGCTGTTGCTGGAATTTGCGGTGGGTAGTTAAGGGGTGTGTGAATTTTCTTATCGGCGCCGTAGGGATAAAGCAAATAGCTTTCCCCTCATTTTACTTTGCGTTGTGTGTAAATTCAGCCGGCTTTATTTC
>JJRW01S0000919.1:206164-219112 GCA_001188405.1 Loxosceles reclusa
AAAAAGTAGCTTGTCATATTCCTCACTACTAGACGGCGGCCTGTAAAACGCGTTCCAAGCAATTCAGGTGGGCTTGCACTGTTACCAATCTCAATCCACACACTGTCCTATCAGAATTAGCATTTTGGACCCATTCCTTACAAAATATTCCCTCTTTGACATAAACCGGAATACCTCCACCCCTTCTATCACATCTGTCTCTCCAGAATAACCTGTACCCATCAACTTTCAAGATCTCTTCGTCTAGGGTCGCCTAGCTTTCAACTATACAAATTACATCCACTGATTCCGTTGCAATCAGGAGTAAGATTGAATCCATCTTGTTCCTTATACTACGGGTGTTTCCATAGACTACTCTAATGTTGTGGTTACTCGCAGAAACTTTTGAAACACTATTTTCTATAGCCTCATATCTTAAGCCCTTTTTCGAAACTACTACCAATTTCCAGTTCCCTTGCTCCTTATCTCTCCCTTCCCCCAAAGATCTACTCCGTTTTTTGAAAAGCAGAAAAGCTGAATCTCCTCCATAACCTGTCTGACCCCCCAATCTGTTGAGATAAACTCCGTCGCGTTTTAGCCAAATTGGCTGAAACCTGTCTCATAAATATATGAACGCTATGCCTCTATCAAGACACATGCCTTCAATTCGGGAGTTCATACTCATCACTCTCTGGTTGATCCAAGCGTTATGTTGCCGGGGTAAAAGCCCCAGAACAGCTACGTCCCTGCCGTCCTTAGCCACCTTGTCCAAGAACCTGCTGTTGGAAGTTTATGTATGATCCACAGATGTAGTAATCTATGAGAAAAGGACATGATGCACGGGACAAGGAATAAGTGAATTTTATTCGTGTTTTATGTCACAAAACGGAAAGTGCACATTTTATGCATGTCAAAATAAAGAAAAAAAAATGATTTCTCTAATGAAGATAAATTTTAATAAGGATTATGGTCTGCCCTGAGGGAGAGCAATGTTGCAAATCTGTGAGGAATAGAGTCAATGACATTATCAAGAAGGGACACTGCTGTATTCTGTCCCATTCCTGCAGAAGAGTGGTTTCCATTTGTGTTGATTTGTTTGTGGGGGGTGATAAGTGATCAGCAACCCTTCTCCCTATGATGTCCCAAACGTGTTCGATGAGGTTCATGTCTGGGGAACATTCTGGCCAATCCACTCGAATTTCCTTCATCGAAAAAAAAGTCGTCCACAAGCCGGGCACGATGACGTCTGTCGTTGGCGTCCATTAATACGAATTCATCGCCGATTGCTTCAGAATCACCAAATGTCGGAGAATATCATCCGACTATCGCTGAACCGTCAGCGAACCATTTCTGTTGATGTGCAGGACAGTGGGGCTATTCAAAGGAATATCGCCTAAGATAATCACTTCGCGTCCTCTTGTCCCTCAGGAGCTCGAAAGTGTTGCGTACATACCTTGTGTTTGGCACAGCATGGCTTTACAGATCCTTGGAGCTATTAAATTATAATTAAGTAAGCAAGTAACCAACCACCTCCTCCAAATTGGATACTGTCTCTTGCACAAATTTTGGATTGTTTTGAGTTATCTCATGCCCTCTATATAACGAGTTGCACTCATGCCCTCTAAATAACGAGTTGCCTATTGTCAGGTTGTAGAGTAAAGCGGGACACACATGAGGAAAAAACATGTCGTTTACCACAAAGCAGTTGGCTTTGGTAAGGCTTAATGCCGATAGCAGCGAGTGAAAAATAACTGAGTTATATTCCGCTGCAAAAAGCAATATCATATCCTTTATATTTAGATACTACGTTCTATTCTTGAGGTCGATAACATGACGGTCTGGGAACCGAACAGCGTGGCGCAGAAGGTAAGCGCGCGAGTTACTTTAAAACTCGAGGACGCGGGTTCGAGCCCCAGCCGTTGTTCATGTTTTTCTTCCTCATACAGAACTTTGTCGTTTACCACAAAGCAGTTGGCTTTGGAAAGGTTTAATGCCGATAGCAGCGAGAGGAAAAAAATTCATTAAAAAAAAATAACTAAGAAAACACATTGCTCCATTGTAAAGAAAAACTACTCTTTTGTCGACATCGGGATTTGAACCACGGATCTGTTAGCTCCGGACAGACCGCTTTCCATTTAAGCTGCTCCTACAGGTATCTGGGTAGCTTATTATCGAAGTCTTTTGTGGGGAGAACCTTACACCACTCGCTACAGTCTAGCATCGGCACATTTCCGTTACACCATTCATTTCGTCTCCAGCTTTATATGTTCTGTGATTATGTAACCCATAAAATGTTCTTCAGAATCGTTGCTCTCCTTCAATGTTCCAACTTGAATAATACTTTTCTGTTAATTATTTTTCGAGAGATGAACTACATTTCAACCTTAATCATTTTAACCTTAAATTTTACAATTCGCAGTTTTTTTTTTATTGAAGCCGTTTTAACTTTCGTTACTTTTCTAGTACACACTAAACGATGGAAGGTGATTTCCCCCCGCAGACTTTGCAACAGATCGAGTAATGCAAATAGGCTAAACTAGCAGCAGGCCAGGGGCCCAACAAGGCTAATTGAAAAAAAGAACTAAATTGAATGCACCAGCGGGGGACCGGAGTCAATGAAACACTTGAAACTATCAATGGATTCCAATCCCTCTATCCCCCTTCCTCGTCTGTACCTTGCCCGGGTACACGGGTCATCTAGTTCGTTTTATGCTTGTTTTACAGCTGTTTAATTTAATCTTGCTGATTATCTTATGTTTGGCACAGAATGGCCTTTCAGGTGTTGTGCCATTAAACCTCCAATAACCAACCAACCAACCAATCCCCTCCCCCCCACCTCTCCGGCAGATCATTCCAATAATTCGCAACTCGATGAGAAAATAATTCACCTCGTAATCTCAAGCGCGCAAGCGGTTTAAAGAGCTTCAGACCATGACCTCGGGTAACAGAACTCCCTAATTTTAAGCAGTTTACATGTGGTTTTGCCAGTGGTAGGATTCGAATTTACACCCCGTCCCCCGTAGACTCGGGAGGAAGGCATTGTCTCTCTGTTAAGCTACACAGGCGATAAATGAAGATTTTGACTATGTTTTGTGCGGGAACCTTACATATCCCCCCCTCCACTGTCAGAGCACAGACTTTGTCCTTGAAGTTGGACCCTGTTCGGGCGCCATTGTAAGAGGTTAACTCTTTTGCTAGTGGTGGATTCGAACCTATGCCCCTCTCCACCCGACCCAAGAGGAAGGTGTTGCATCCGCTAAGGCACACTGACCGATCATCGAAAACTATTAATATCTTTATGTATTGTGTGCTCTTATTGAACATAAACCGGCTACAGTTGTGGTCTCTAATGGCTTACCACTACTATATATGTGCACTCTTTCGTTATTGAGTTTAAAAGCAAAGCATATACTCACTTCATCGGCGTAGTATGGATCGTTCGTGCATATTATCTCAATTATTTCTTCTCTAGATTTTCCTGCAAGCTTCATGCTTCTTCCCAATACCAAACAGTCTTCCCATTGTGCTTCCAAGTCCTGTAATATAAATGGGAATTCTTGTCAAAATACGATATAGTAACTTTCCTCTTTCTAAAATTATAGAAATCGTGTGATATTTTCTTACACCTACTTCTGACCGCCTTGAGGGTGAGGCTTCACTGCGGGTGAACCTATTCCTCAATAGTGTTATTGGGAGGTTGCCGTCCTGGCAGGTTACAAGTACAGGTATCCGGATCTGGACCACGACTCTGGTTATCCGGGCATTAATGCAGATATTAGCACAGACCGTTAAGTGTCGTTTGGCTGGATTACTCGAGACTTTGATCTTAAGGTATCAGACGCGGCACAGGGATAAGCCCGCTGTGTGGTAACCTCTAATGTCTATGCCTCATTTTGCAGCTCTGAGGTTCTGTACCAGATTGAGGGAGTAGCCAGGACATCCCGTTCTGGAGCCAAGGTGAAACCCAGCCCTTGGCGAGAGAACTTTCCACGTTTGACTCCGACTCCGAAGTGTAGGCGGAACGAAATGGAACTTCTGTCTCAATGAACTTGTTTGTGCTCGCTGTGTGTGGGGATTATCCGAATTCAACGGTTGTTTAAAACTTCTCCCGGAGGTGTTAAAACCTCATTCCCCGGTAGGCCTAATTAGCTCCTGGTGGGAGATTACTACCTTCGGCATCAGAGGTTAAATATGTATTACATCTTCTTTATTCGAATCATTATATGGGATTGTTGGTTACGGTAATTCACAGGTGCTGCTGTTCGAGGGAAGAGGGTTTGTCATGTTGGAGATTTCCTTAGAACGATGTGTCAAATGGGGAGGAATAGTATGAACAGAAGACCAACTGGTAAAATTGGACGTTTAACGCAAGATTGATAATTTCGGAAAACCCTGGTGAGGAAGTATGGCATAGCCGAAAATGCAAAATGGACTTCTTGAGCCCTGATAAATCAGATTCAATTTGTACTTGTTTAAGCATTTCCAGACTATTGTTTCTAATGATAACCAGAGATTTTTCTTTAAATTAGAAAATAAAATACCTGAAATTTAACAGTTTGAGGTTTGAATGCTAATATATTGTTATTGGGTTAAGGAATAAGTTCATGTTATTTTTTATTGTGGCATATTTGTCATAACAGATATCGCTTAGCACTACCTATTTTTGCCTAATGCCACAAAATGGCATATAGCACTGTAAGTGCTATATGCCATTTTGTAGCTTTTAATTGTCTTTCTTCAGATTCACTGAAGAGATTTCGATTGCCATAGAACGAAACATCTCTCATCACCGACATGTAGTTGTGGCAGCGCAAGTGCCACACACTATGTCCACACACCGCAGCAATGACGCGAGACCTTCGCTGTAGGGGCGAACCCGTCGATCGGTATACAAACACCGGCTGCGAGACACGAGCTTGGAGAACTGGCAAAGTTTATAAACTTCAGTCTCTCCCGTCTGGAAGCTACGCAACCCACGGGCGAGGAACAAGAGAGACTTGTCCCTCGGCGAAGAGATAGCTGTCACGGGCAGCAGCATAGAGTCTAAAATAGGTTGAATGGAGACCCTCTTCCTCCCCCCCCCCCCCAGCGGCTCACACCAGGGGGCTTGTATTCTTCGCAATCAGGGGAGTGGCGTCCCCGGGCCCTGAACTGGGCGTCGTATTCTTCCTTTTCCTTGCGACTCCCCTTTCCCCTATATTTTTCTCTTCCACTCTTTCCTTTCCCCTACACTATCGTTTTTTTCCCCTCTTTTAATTATTTTTTCCTTTTTTGGTGCTACCCCAAGACTCAGCGTTCCACGTTGCTATAGTCTGCATGGTGGAGGGGGTTATGGCTCCACCTTAGCGTGGCCGCATGTTTGTTGTGTGCGGCGACCCGTGTCTCTGGAAAGGGGGATCCTGGCAGTTGAGGGGCGAGGTACTGTCCCCAACACACTGCTTTGGCCCCTGCTTCATGCTAGACGGGATCTTTAGTCGTGGCCCGGACTGTGGCAAGCGGCTAGACGGTGGGTTCCTTTGCGTTCCCCCGCCTATGGTCAACTGATCGGCCGGGTCGGCGGGATTAGTCTTCCCGTTTGGTTCTGCTGTGATGGTATAGCTCCCAGTTAGCCCTGGCGTGCGATGCATGTCCCCTTGTTGGGTTCAGTGGTGGGTGGGGCCACCGGGAGCCGAAATTTATTTTACTATGGAGAAAAACAGCTTAAAACCTTCTTCGAGTGGGTCCTCTAAGAGGGCCCGAACTGTGAGTGCTGTGCCATTTCGTCTGCCATTTTCATTGTCTACTTCACCTTCATTCGTCATCATTCATTCCACTGATCCTAGCTTTTCCAAGTTGTCACCGTTTGTGGTCTCCAAAGGTATATATGCACTCGCTGGCACACCCATGTCAGTGAAGAAACTACGGTCCGGTGACCTACTATTAGAGACAGCTTCTCCTTAAAATTATGCCACATTATTGCAACGCACGACTTTCGTTTATGTGCCTGTCACAGTGAGGAGGAACTCCTTGCTGAGCTCTCGGACCAAGGAGTTCAAGCAGTGCGACGAATCAGCATGCGCCGTGATGGTCAGACTGTTCCTACGCGGCACATAATTTTGACATTCAACAAGCCTGTCTCGCCGAATAACATGACAGCTGGCTCCCTTTCATGTCCAGTTCGGCCGTATGTTCTTAATCTGCTTCGCTGCTTCAAGTGCCAGCGTTTCGGCCATGAACAAACATCTTGCCGTGGAGCTGCGACATGCCCTCGGCGGCCGTTCTGCACCCGAGAAGGTTTGCCCTTCTGCCCTCTGCTGTATCAATTGCCAGGGCGATCACCTTGAGTATTCTCGGACGTGCACTAAGTGGCAGCAGGAGAATAACATACGGCAGGTGAAGGTCACGCGAAATCTATCATACGCCGAGGCCAAAAAGCTCGTCTCTCCTGCACCGCCCCGCGGTTCTTACGCGGAGGTTTCTCGCAGCTATCAGTTACAGGGGTGTTAAACGTCGTTCAGTTTTTCACCATAATTTGTCCTACCGGAGACCTTCTGCTCCACCTCATTCATCAGTGGGTCGAAAGCCTTTCCCTAAGGCTTCCATCAACAACCCCGACTTCAACTACGTCGAAGAATCCTCAGCCTATAGTTTTACTCCTACATCGGTTAAGACGAAACCGAAGGGTTCTAAGAAGCTACATAAGAAACTTGACTCTGGGTTCTTCACGGCTCCCTCAAAATTTCCATTTTTTTCAGTGAGCTCTCAGCATCAGAGGATGAAGATTGCATGGACACCAAGGAAATTTTTTTTTTACCTTGCAGCGGAAGATAACTAACTAATTTTTATGCTAGCTGCGAAACGGCATGAAGCCTTTGGAAAGCCAACTGCTTTCACATTATGTCAGAATGACAAAGTTCTGCGTGAGGAAGAAAAACATGAACAGCGGCTGGGACTCGAACCCGCGTCCTTGAGTTTGAATGTAACTCGCGCGATATCCAACAACGATTTAAACAAAGGAAATTTTTGTTTTTATTACCTTGCAGCCGAAGATAATAACAGTTATCTTCCGCCTGCAAGATAATAAAATTTCCTTTGTGTTTAAATACCACGTTCTGTTGTTGGGGTCGATTTCATGACGGTTTGGGAATCCGAACCGCGTGTCGCTGTTTGGATAGCGCGCGAGTTACATTCAAACTCGAGGGCGCGGGTTCGAGTCCCAGCCGCTGTTCATGTTTTTCTTCCTCACGCAGAACTTTGTCATTCTGACATTATGAGAAAGCAGTTGGCTTTCCATAGGCTTCATGCCGTTTCGCAGCGAGCATGCAAATAAGTCATTGGATGGACACTTCTCCTCCAGCTGGTGAGCAGAAACGCTCATCCAAGCAGTCCACTATATCTAAGCTGCCGCTGCCTCTTACATGTATGTATACTACTATCATGCAATGGAACTGTCGTAGTTTGCATGCTAAAGTGGATGATCTGAAACGGTTGTTGCACATGCATTCTATTGTGTGTGTTGCTCTGTAGGAAACCATTATGCGTCCGGCAGCTTAGGCACAGCTGCGTCACTGTGGTATTTATGGTGCGGACGACGACTCGTCTGAGACTCGGGGTGGCGTTGCTCTTCTCGTCTCCCACCATGTGCCATCCATAGCTCTGGCGCTTCAGACGCCTTTTCAGGCTGTTGCTGCACGCATTTTTGTCGGCCATACGCTCACGGTTTGTTCTGTTTATCTGTCACCGGGAGACCGAGTGTGTTTTTTCCACTCTGGACAATCTGGTGTCTCAGCTTCCGCGACCGTTTCTGCTGCTTGGAGATTTTAACGGTTACAGCACTCTTTGGGGGAAGCATTTTTACTAATAGCAGGGGTCGAGTTGTCGAGCGCTTGCTCACAGATCTCGACTTGTCCCTGCTGAATACGGGTAAGAATACGTATTTTCATGCCCCAAACACGGTCATTCACTGCTTTGGATATGTCTTTCTGCTCTCCGTCACAGTTCCCTTTGTGGTCGTGGTCCGTCCTTTCGGACCCCATGGGAAGTGACCATTTTCCCATTTTGCTATCTTATACCACTGCTGGCGGAGAGTTTTCCAGCCTGCCGCGGTGGAAACTGGACTGTTGATTGGGATCGTTTCTCCACATTAGCTGTGTTGACGGATGACTTGGTTGACATTCCGTCCATCGATCAAGCAGCGGACCAGGTGACTACGTGTATTCTCCATGCAGCTGCGTCTTCCATACCACGCACTTCGACACGCTTACCAAAATCACCTAAACCTTGGTGGAACCACGACTGTTCTGCAGCACGGAAAGCGCAGGTGGCGGCGTGGGACATTTTCCGCAGGTACCCGACTCCAGGTAATATGGCTCGTTTTCAGCGGGCTAGGGCGTTTGCCCGTAAAGTCCGCAGTCGTAGCCAACGGAAATCGTGGCAGAAGTTTGTGTCCAGCATCGCGTCTTGCACTAGTTCGAAGATTGCTTGGAACAAGATTCATCACATCTGTGGTCGCTACACATCCCACCTCCCTATCCTGTTTGTGCACGGATAGTGAAACCGTGTCAGATATATCCACTATTGCGAATGTCTTAGCTGATTCCTTTTCCCTGGTTTCTCGTAGTTCCAATTACAGCACATCTTTCCAGGTGGTGAAGTCCTCTGAAGAACGTACTGAGATTTTCTTCCGACCCTTTACATCGGTTGGATACAACTCTCCGTTTACGTCTCTTGACCTGCAGGCAGCTCTGTCGCGTTCTCCCGATACTGCGCCTGAACACTTATACTGTGCACTACGCTATGTTGCGACATTTGTCTCCTGACTCACTCCGTGTGTTGTTGCGGTTGTTTAACTGCATTTGGCTGGAGCACGAGTTTCCGTCCGCATGGCGACATGCTATTGTGCTGCCCTTTCCGAAACCTGGGAAGGATCCCACTTCGCCTTCGAATTACAGACCTATTGCGCTGACCAGCTGCATATGTAAGTTACAGGAACGGATGATCAATGCACGTTTAGTGCATTTCCTTGAATCTCGTGGTGTCTTGTCCCCGTTTCAGAGTGGTTTTAGGCGGCTGCGGTCAACTAGTGGTAATTTACCCGCCCCGGAGACGTCCGTCTGGGAGCTCAAGGGTTCACTTTTTGGTGAGTGCGGGGAGTGACGTGGCGTCCCCGAGATACCTAAGCCACGCAGTGTTACGTGTTAACCATGTGCTTGGCACAGCATGGCCTCTGCAGGCCCTTGTGCCATTAAACTTCAAATCAACCAACCAACCAACCAACCGTCTGGGAGGCGTTCGTCCGTCGTGTACATCTGGTGTCGAATTTCTTTGACCTGGAGAAAGCCTACGATTGCATCTGGCGTTATGGTATTCTTTGTGATCTCCATGCAATGAGGCTCCCCGGGAAACCTGCCGGTGTTTATCCGGAATTTCTTGGCAGATCGCACTTTCCAGGTTAGTATTGGCACGACTCTGTCCCGCCACTTTCCTCATGAAGAAGGCGTCTCCCGGGACGCTATTGTAAACGCCACGTTATTCATCATCAAATTGAATGGCAGTGTATCCACGCTTCCTCCGGGAATCCAATGCTCGATGCACGTTCACAACTTGCAAATATCTTGCATCTCTGGATATGAGACTTCTCGAGCGTCGATTACAGCTCAGCTTGAACCGGCTGCTTCACTGGGCGGATGATAACGAGTTTCGCTTTTCGCAGGACAAGACCGTCTGCATGCATTTCTGTTGCAGAAGGGGCTTGCATCCGGATCAGAGTCTTTTTTTAGGATCCGTTACGATTCCGGTCATTCCGGAAACCCGTTTTCTTGGCTTCATCTTCGACCGATCTCTCACTTTCGAAGCGCATATTCGTCATCTGAAAGTGAAATGTTCCAAGGCGCTGAACATCATTAAGGTGCTCTCGTCCACCTCTTGGGGTTCAGATCGTATCGCCGTCTTGCGCCTGTATCGGTCGCTCATCCGCTCCAAGCTGGACTACGCTTGCGCTGTCTGTGGTTCTGCCCCGACCGTCTCGTTTACAGGTTCTCGATCCGGTAGCACACCAGGCACTACGTCTGTGCACTGGTGCATTCCGGACATCTCCTGTACAGAGCTTGTACGTCGCGGCACGGGAACCATCGCTCGAACTCCGTCGCCAGATGCTGAGCTTACGCTACTTTACAAAGCTGCAGTCTCAACGTGCACATCCTCTATGGCGCCGCATATTTGAACCCACCCTTTCACGTCATTTTCAAGCACGGCCGTCTTGCGTTCTTACTTTCGGCCTTTGAATGCGTCATTTACTGAGTGAGCTTGGTTTGCCTCTTCTTGACATTGCAGATAGTATTGTGGTTTCTCTTGCCCCTTGGGAGAAGTGTCAGCCATCGGTATGTTTCGACCTGTGCCAGTTTGCCAAATGTAGCACCCCCCACGCTCAATTTGTGCAGTACTACCTTGCACATCGAGCGTCGAATTCCCAACATGTGGCCATCTTCACTGATGGGTCGAAATCTGACGGGCACGTTGGGTTTGATATGGTGTGCTGTAATGTTGTTCTTACTGTCTTCCTGCGCAGGCTTCGATTTACACTGCCGAGCTTCATTCCATCTCTTTGGCGTTGGAACATATTTGACGTTGCTCTCTGTTCAGGAGTTGTATTTACTCCGACTCAGTGCTTTGGAGGCTCTTGTTACTTTGCAGCATCCAACTCACTCTGTGTTGTCCCACATCCTTGTCACTTTAGGTGATTTGTAGACTTGTGTGTTCTAAGACACGTCGGTATTCCTGAGAACGAAGCTCCAGACCATGGTGCGAAATCTTCAGCGGATCTTCTGCGCATGCCCGTTCCATTTTCAGACTGGATACCTGTTCTTCAGGCCCGCGTAACCATGATCGCTGGCAGGTTTCTGGGACACACAGACTTGAACAAGCTGTGTGCCGCACAACCTGTAGTTGAGGACTGGCCGTGCACTTCTCGCCTTACTCGTAGAGAGGACGTGTTACACGCGCAGCTTCGCATTGGACATACGCGTTTGACGCACGGGTTCTTTTTGCGTGGCGAAGAACTACCTTCCTGCTCTAATTGTCACTGAGTTCTCACCGTTCGTCACTTTTTACTTGAATGTCTTATTTTTACGTTTCTTCGGCTCCAGTTTTTTCCTGGTTTTTTTTAGACCTTCCCTTGCTTTTAACGCCATCGTTTGATTTTGCCGTTTTGAAGCCTTTTTTTTTGCTCTCTTCACATTTGGTATCGTGAGTTTTCGATTTTTTTTTCATCGCTTTTATCTTTCTGTGATGTGCTGATTCCATCACTGTTTTATCTTGCTTCATTTGTACTCTTGCCACTGGTTTTGCTTTTCTTTTACGTACGCTCATCACATGTATACAGACGGTTACACAATTACGTACTACAAAGTGCTTCTGGTGTTACCCCAGAGCTGAAGATCTGCCACGTAGATTTCACACTTTGCACACAGGTTTGGTACAGCGTGCCTTATGTGGGGGCTGTGCCTTACAGTGGTACACGTAAGACTTTTTCTTCTGCTCATTTGTTTCCGTCTGTTTCATTATATTGTTTTATCTTTTTTTGGCACAGAATGGCCTTTTCAGGTTTTGTGCCATTAAACACCAACCAACCAACCAAATCCGTTTCTTTCAACGTGTACCAATATTTCGTAATAAATTCTTAATGATGATTAACTTATAATGTATCACGTATAGGTAAATAAATTTGTTATTATATGCAGACTCCCTCTTTTTCACTGCCGTCTGCACATATGTATCACTCGAGTATTTTGTCAATTCAGCTCACTGAGTCTGCACAATGCTGTTCGTAAGCTTCGGCTAACTTAGCATGAGAATGAACAGAATCAGCTGCAAAAGTTGAAGTCTATCATTCTGGGAAAAATCTCTATCCCAGCATTTCAGGCTCTTAACACGGCAAGATCTTTTAACACTCATTTTACAAACTACGTAATTCCAATAATGTTATGATATGAACTGAACTGAACTAAAGTGCAAATCCAGTAAATGAACTTAAATCCAAATGAAAAAGGAAAGTAGCTTCTTAACTAAAAGTAAAGAAATAGGAAGTAAAAGGCAGTCGAACAATCTTTATTTTAGACCTTAAATTTACAATTTAACGAAACTTTCGTTAAATTAATGCTATCTTGTACTTAACGAAAAGTCAAATTCAAATAAATTTTATATGTACTAAAACACAGAGTTTAAATTCAATGTTTGGTACTTTTCAGAGTACTTAATATTTCAAATTCACTCAAACAATTTTAAACTTTAACGTTTCTTTTTGAAACGTAAACTTTGTCAATTATAGGACCTTTTGGCTTAGAGAAAAAATCTATATACTTGTCTTTATTTATGGCGGTCTCTCTGGAACAATCTCACAAATGGGCACTAAAGGAGCTTCGCAACATATTTGATCAATCTGAATGATATATCTTTTCAGCACGTGTTATGCAAAATATTTGGCTTGGGTACTCTTATCTAGTCTTGGCTTCAGCAGTCGCCCTCTGCTACCTCTACCTCTGTATTACTACTCTCGTCTGTGTGAGAAGTTTGCCTTTTTAAGCCAGTTGCGTATGACGTGGAATCTCCCTAACTGGTTTCTTTCTCGTCAAGGCGTATGAAATGATTAATTTAAACATTGTTGTTGTTTGAAAGGAAGGAGTTAGTAAACACACACATTACAATATATGGCGAAATAAATAAGACGATGTAAGCTGTAATGAAAACTAAAATCTAACCTATTAACATAACAATTAACAAAATTGCGTCCTCCTCGTGAAGAAGAGGAAAAACAGGCTTACGTCACGAAATGACGAAACTGAAGAAAACAGGCAAAGTGGCGCGCAGCATAAAGAAGCAAAATGCTGTAGCCGAGAAAAACGAGATTGGAGGTACGACTGTTTTGCTGACACTGCATTACATATTAAACACAATAATTCTTCAATCTAAGCTCATGGGAGCCCTAGCGTGACA
>JJRW01S0000922.1:174329-184472 GCA_001188405.1 Loxosceles reclusa
CACAGGTATTTCGTGGTTTTTTTTTTTTTTTCACCATTAATGCTGAGTATTAGTTTTAACCTTAATATTAGTACTTTGTGATATCAGTCATACACAGCGACAGGTCCATCTATAAAAATGAAACGTAGTAAGATACACAACACGCGCGGAACAACAGTCTTACCATCAACGGGTAAATAAGACGATAACAACACGGTATCGGGGAAATTAAGAATCCACAGGAACGCGAACAGCTGACTCCCTTCGTATTGTGGCGTCACAGCTTCGAGGAAACAACTACAACGCTACGTCCATCGAACACTGCGTTTGCTGCGAGCGACGTTCCGCTCGAGCTGTTAGGAAGGAGGTCTGGCGAAACGGCCAGCTGAGGCATGCCGCATGGTACAACAGGAAGAATTAGTGAATACAACTGCAGAGGTGTGCTACTGCTACAGGCAGGAAGTGCTGGTGCCCGAACTTTACCCAAAGAACCTTGAGCTCACTTGTGGTGTCCTTGCATATCGCGGCGTACATTTTTATGTTGCATTTTCCAGGTAAAAAATGCAAACTAGAAACGTTCTCCGGAAGCTAAAAGCGATTTACAGACCGGCATAATACGACGCATAACGCACACAATCCCTTTCGCAACTTGGTACGTATTCTCCAAGAAAAACGAGAAAGTAGTTCTTTCATGAACTTAAAATTCATCATCCTTGCGAGCAACTCAAAATACTCATGACATCAATTCAGAAATGTCGGCATTGAAAACTAGAAGGCGGTTCCTTTCCAAAGGCACTTGAAAATGGAGGCAGTGTATAGGGGTTAGATGGAATAATTCGAATACCCCTCATTTTAACACAGTAAATATGTCTGGTGATTGACGCACGCGCAATGAACGAAAGTTCTCAGTTTTCTTTCCAGTCACGTAGCTCACATTACAACTGCAGGACATTAGTAGTCGTGCGCTTTTGTGTCTGATTTAACTGACTTCGAAAGAGGTAGGATTTGTGGGGCTCGCGCAGTAGGGCGTCTCTCACCCGCGTAGCCGTGTTAATGGGTGTTTCGATATCAGCTGTTTTACTAATCGCTTAGCAATAAGCAGACTGACAAAACATTTTGCTGACAGAAGCAGCTGTGGTCGGAATTCCATGATGGATGACAGCAACAGAAGACGACTCCGTCGCATTGTCGCGAGGAAACACATGACTTCAGTGCCAATGCAAGTGTACCTTTTTCAGTGAAACCCGTCTGTCGGGAACTGCACAACTACAATAGCAAAACAGTTGCTGACACCACGAAACATTAAATAAAGTCTTCATTGGTACAATGAGTTCAAAAGGGGACAGGTTGCGCGGAACCATGTGATATATGGTCAGACTGAATCTTGCTGTTAAACATCGTGGCAGTGGTTCCTGTATGGTTCGAGGTACCATGTCATGGCAATCGCTGGTCCTACTAGTTGTGCTACAAGATACGGTAACAGCCAGGAAGCATCTGCCATTCTTGCGAACCAACTCCATCCCATGGCTTCAGACATTACATTCCGATTAGGACGCCATCTTCCACGACGATAACGCTCCCATACACATTATTCGGTGTCTCGTCTTGAAGAGCACGAAAGTGAAATACAGCATCTACCCTGGTCATCGCAGTCACCTTAAATGTTATTGAACCGCTGGGGGGTTTGTTAGAAAACAAGGTTCGCAGTAGATTCCCACCACCTGCCTCCATTAACGAATTATCATCAGCTTTAGTGAAAGAATGGATCAAAATTGACACAAACGTTGTTCGAGATTTATATTTTTCTATACCACAACGTATTTCAGCTGTGTTACGTTCAAAAAGTAAGAGACCCTACCCCTTATTAAATAAGTAAACGTTCTTCTCGCTCACTGTTCGAATTATTCTGTTCAACCCTGTAGTTGCTAAACGTTGAAAAATCACGTTTTTGGTTGTGAACTCAGTTTTTTGAAGTTGAAGGCACTACGATTTTCGTGAGATTTTCGCTATCGGATTCACGTGGGAAACTCTCTTCCTGGATGACAGGACAAAGTTACAACAACGAACGGGTACAGTGAAGCGATTTTAGAGTACGCACTGGAGCAGAAAAGTGCATGGCATACCCTTTATTCTTACGAATACGCTACGCCGCTTACGTGTATCTTGAGGGTGAATTTTTCTCGGGATGTGCGATTATAAGAATCCAATTGAATGGCATTATATAGAGGATGGAGAAAAAGAAACCATAGCGTACGTTAAAAGATAGCCGATGAATGAAATATGAATACACACACACAAACACACACAAAAAAATCTTTATAATAACCTTAGAGCAGAAATTCAATTCATTTCACGCATGCTTTTCCGTCGTTTTACGCTCAAGAAGAGCTTCCTAAATGCAATAAGAGGATTGAAGTTTGTGAGGTTACCCCTCTCAATACATATAAATAATGAGCTGCCCCTCAGCAGTCGGCTTAGCTTAAATGGGAAAGCTGTCGCTCCAGAACTAACATATCCAAGGTCCCAATCCTGGCGTCGACAAAGGGCGACTTGTTACATTGGCGCCCGAACTGGGACCCAACCGTTGGGTCCATCACTCGAGGTCAGGCAGCCCCTGACCTCCCTCAACTTAGTAAGGGCGGAAGTAATGTTCCCCCCGCAATAGATTATAGATAATCTTACCTTGCAGCCGTCGGCGTAGTTTAATTGGGAAGGCGGTCGTTCCGAAACCGACAGATATAAGGTTTGAATACCAGCGTCGACAAAGAGCGACGTCCTACAGAAAGTTCAGTAAGATGTGAAATGTCACTACAACGTCACGCTGCAGTGACATTTCACATCTTAGTAGCATCACAATTTCTGGCTATTTCACAAGGTTGTGCACAGTATGACATCGTTCTGTAAGCACTAAACCGTCACTGTAGCGCCGCCACAATAAAATCACGATGTGACATGGCCATTATCTATACGCGAAATCAAGTTCAACTGATGGTTGTTACATTACAAATGGTGACGTGTTCACATTGCAACTTTTATGCGAAAGTATATGGAAGTATCACAGGGGCCTTTGGGTGATTTCTTAATGATGTCACACTGTATACAACGCTGTAGGAACGTCAAAAATGTTAAGTGACTAGGATGTGAAGCTGCAACGTCGCAGCAACGTCACTGAAAATTTCTGTACTATGCGGGTTGTTACAACGTTCCCTTTTTTTTTTAAGCTGGGGGCTATGGTAGGTGGATTTGTTCTTCTTTACGGCAAAATATCACATGCAGACTAACAGATAGCAAAGAAGTTTGTGTCATTCGTTTGGTAATTATCAAATTACTTCAAAGAAAAACGCGCTTTGCTGAAAAGAATCCAGTATTTGAAAATACAATGTGCATATGATAAAGTTCCAACGGTATCATCTATCTTCTCTGAAAGCCATAGAATCTCCTAGCACAAGATTTTTTGTAAAACTTCACTATTTGGATATTCTCTCATGCTGCCCTTTTTGGAATAGGATCAACTCGAATCCCTTTGTGAGCGCGGATATAGTTCCACAATCACGTTTCCTTCTCCCTTAATCGGTATATATACGGATAAGGTAGGAAATACCATTATACGCAGCAGCTGAAATACTCGCTGGAATGTTTTTTCTAAGGGGAAACACAAAATCGAATACGGTACGATGTACTGCAGGAGCATTGGGAGAAACTCAGCTTCAAGAACACAGGAACTTCTTGGAAGCACCCTTGCTCAATCAAAAGCAGTCTCTCATGTCTTCTAGCAATATCAGATGTGTGTGTGTGTGTCAGATTACTCCAATGCACTGCAATTATTCATGATCATACCGCAAAGCGCCATATGATCAAATTTCATACGTGTGAACAGCTGTGTCTACGGCTTGCATTTTTTTTCCTCCCTCTCTCTTTGCTAACACGCATTTACAATTCCAAACGCCAGCGCTTCGTGCTAAGCTCTTACGCCGATCCACTGAAACTGCAACGTGAATTATAAGAGAAAAAGATACAATTACCACTTCATATGCATCGTAGGAGGTCGGTCACTGGCCATAAATACGATGGCAAGGGCGATGAGGTAGGGACCAATAATAAACTAATATGAAATAATAAACTAAATCATACAGTCATACTAAGCATGGCTGTCTTATGACTGTCACGAGCCCTAACCTTAATCTGTTGGTCAGTTAAATGGAATTTAATGGCACAAGGACTTGAAAGGTTATGCTGGCACCACACAAGGTGAATACGGAAGACTAAAGGGCTCGGGGACCCAGCGTCTGAGGAGGGACCCAATCTGTTCATAAGAGGGTTGGGTTGGGTAACTGGATTTTAGTGGCATAAGAGCATGGACAAGCTGAGGCAAACAAAAGCAACGCAAAGGATAACGAATGATTGAACAAGCAGATATCAGTATATAATAAGTTGACGTACTTCGCATAAATCACTTATAAAATGCAATGCCCACCCACAAAAGAGTTCAAAATAAGCACAGAAATCCTCTGTCGGCGTAGCTAAACTGGTTAAAGCGGCTCTCCGGAGTAGAACATTCCGTGTTCGATTCCCGGCGTCGACATGAAGTAAAGATTTTCTTTACGAAAAAAATTCAACATGTTGTGGCACAATAAAATATTTTATTTAGTCCTACCAACTACAGGTTAGCAATAGGCTAAAAACCAGTTCTCCTGCTTCTACTCAAAACCCTTCCTCATCAACAACAGTAGATCATCACTCATAGTTTTGAAAAAGCCAGGTCCATACCTGACGAAACCTGCTCAACTAAATAAAATATTTTACTGTGCAACAACGTGTTGAATATTTTTATAAGCATATACCAGTTAAAACAAAAGCGCTAAAATATCAACAATAAAAAACATGAGCTCAAAACAGGATGGAAACAAAATAGCAAGACCCATGATCAGCCAAAACATTAATATCAGCCACTTAATCCCGTGTTGGTTCATCTTTGGCCCACAAAACAGATGAAATTCTTAATGAATGGCAGGTAGTCTACAAATTTGTGATAAGTGACCTGAGTAGATCGTGCCTTCTTGTTTCGTGTATTCTTTTTGTATATTTAAATTTTCTTGTTTTTTTAGTTCTTTAGAATTTATTTCATACTTAATAGTAAGTTTATGACAACACGGAACCCTGTTACGAAATTAAGGTACTAGTTAGTTTTGATAATGGGTTCATTTCTTGCATTTCTTAATGTTCTATGTTTTAACGACGGAAGAAAATGGTTTCCGCAATTTTATGGGTAGGGGGGTGACTTTGGGGGCTTCTCATGTAAGTATTCTGAGATTTTAATGTCATTATTTCTAGTGCTTTTCTTTTCCTTTTGATTTGGACGGGGGAAATCCGTTCCCTAATTTATGTTTATTGTTATTCATGACGACGGAGAGCGTCTCCGTAATTTTATGGATTTTTAGACATGGTCAACCATGCTGGGCATTTGCCTGTTGCTGACTTTCATTCTGTATTTGTAGATGTGCAAGAACAGGTCTCGCAACTTCTGTAGATTACGACGAGGTGTTTTTTGAGCTCTAAGCTGGGGTTCCATGGCATCCCAAACGTGTGCAACACGGTTAATATCCGGCGAGTTAGGGGCCAGGACATCAACTGAAATTCCTGACCATGTTCCTCAAACCATGGGAGCACAATTTCGGCTTTGTGACATGCGGCATTATCCTGTTAAGAGGATGCCGTCATGGTGGGGAACATAAAAACCATTAACGAGTTTAACTGGTCAGCAAGTACATTGGCATAGTCCACAGCTTTCACGGTGTTTTACGTGTTCCACCACCGGTTCCAAGCTCGTCAATGAGAACGTCTCCCAAAGCGTAATACTGCCACTACCAGCCTGTGTACGTCCATCAGTACATGTGCTGAGCAGCTAGCTGTTCTCCTGGAAGACGACTCGGCCATCGATGTGATGTAACAGAAATCGCGATTCATCCGACCAGGAAACTCATTTCTATTATTCCATTGCACAATTACGATGCTCACCTACCCACCGGAGTCGTAAATGACGATGTTGGGCCAACATAGGACCACCTGAGGGTCGCCTGCTGTGGAATCCCATACACGACAAAATACGATGAACTGCGTACGACGAAACACTTGTATTTTGACCTTCATTGAATCCAGTCGTTAGCTGGACCATAGGTACCCGCATACTAGACAAGGAAGCCTCCGACGTCCACACACTCGTTGATGAAGCGTGGACGCACAACTCCTTGGCGTCTACTGGCAGTTTCATCTTTTTTTTTTTAATCATCCACTTTTGATAGATGCTAACGACGGCAACCCGCGAAAAAACCGAAGAATATTGCTGTTTTATGGTATTCGTTTCTAGTCTGCAGGCCATCACGATATGCCCATTGTCAAACCGTTTGTCACCACTCTTTCGCTATACGCACAAGGAGCCGACGTAATGATATCCCTCTGTAACCCCGGAACCTGTTACATGTTATATACCTTTCATACCATTATATACCTTCCCATCTGGAACTATCTTGGCAAAACTGCGGATTTAAATCTTATAGAAAATGTATGGACTGTGCTGAAGGACAAAGTCGCAGAGAAAATCAACTAGTGGAACTGAACTGATCTCAGTATAGTTCAGATAAGTGATATTAAGTCTGTCAGGTGCAAAGAGATCTCTAGTGACTACTGCAAGTAACTTGTGAGCAGTATGCCACGCCACATTTAAGCTATAATTAGTAGTCATCGCGGCATTATCAGGTACTCAAACTGCCTTATTTGTTATGTGAGAATTGCTAAGTTAGTTATTTCCTATTTATTGTTTACATTTGTGTCTTTCCAATTTCTTAGAGCAGTAGTGAAGTTGCGTAATGACAAACTTTAAATGGTCTTAAACTTTTGTTAAAAGGACTGTGTATATAAGTATAATATAAATGTAATAGCGTGTAATAATTTTCCTGCGTTCTTCGTCAAGGGCGAGGTTGATTGATTCGCAGATTCAAGATGTTCTTTTAATGTCTGCGGAACACCTAGTCAAAACTACTCTTTCTAATAACAATGCTCAACAATATAAATGTTTATGACTTGAAAACAGTTAATTTTTATTGATTTCAACAGGCAACAGCCGAAAACGACATTTAAAACTTGTAAAGAATACTTTACTTTATGTCGACGCCGGGAATCGAACCTGGAACTTTCTACTCTGGAGAGCCGCTTTAACCGGTTAAGCTACGCCGACAAAGGATTCCTGTGCTTATTTTTAAGTCTTTTGTGGGTGGGCATTACAAACATCTAGTTAGCTCTCTGCTACGAGATATGCCTGTTAGCCTATTTGGTGAGCACGGGAATGACATGGCATTTCCCGAGGTGCCCGAGCTATATACTTAGTGTTTCGCCATTATCTTACGTTTGGCACATGCTTTTACAGGCTTTTGTGCCATTCCCCTTTTGGTTAACCAACCAGCCAATCACAGTTTTGGTGTCCAGGTAGGGATGAGGAAAAATCATAGGCACCTAATTCTTGCAAATACACGTGCTGTAAGTTTACGAGTATGGCTTAAAAAAGGACATTCAATGCCTTTTGATGTCCAGCTGATTTTCAGGGAGCCTACAAATCATATAAATCACTTATTTCGCATGGTACCTCCTCTTCAGCATGGCATTGCCCAGAAAAAGTAATGGTGGAGTACCCTAACATCCCCTCAACCATTCAATCAGTACCACACAGAAGTAAGTTGCTTGCACCTCATCCTTTACTGGAGTATAGTCAACAATCAGATAAAGATGAATACTGTGTACATGATGTGTGCGGGGGTGGGGGCAGCATCACACAGCTGAACGTTCAAACGTCAGTGGATATTGTGAAATTGCGAGCCGTTGAATGGGCTACACATACTTACTCAGAGGTGAGCTAAGTTGACTTGGGCCTTCGAATGGCAAAACTGAGCTTCTGGGTAATGAGAAGCATTTAGAGAGGTAGTACGCAATAATAGAAGAGTTGGAAACTATGTTGAGATCGAAAACAACCTTCTACAAAAGTATCACCACTTAGGCTGCAGCAATGTCACTCAAAATTCACTTTCTCGATCCTCATCTATACTTTTGTGCTTGCTGACTACCTGTTAAATATTAGCTAGAGATGCTTCAGGAGAGCAGTATGACTGATTGTAAAGAAACACCCATTTTATCGACGTCAGGATCATACGGATCTCTCCGGATCATCTCCGGAGAGACAGCTTTCCCATTTAAGCTACGCCGACAAGTATCTGGTAAGCTAATTTTCGAAGTCTTTTACGGGAGGAACCTTACATGATAAGAAAAGAGAAATCGCTCTTGCAAATATATCACTATGCAAAACAATACTTTTTTTAAAGACAAACTGAATTACTGAAATATATCTATCCTTACACTGTTTTCACTAAATATTCGATTACTGCATTTCATAATGGTTTTCATTGTAACTGCATTATCATTGCAGCATTACGTTGCAAGTGAGGTATCTCAGAAACTAGAGCTAATAAACAAATTTTCATCTCACATTCGTTTTTATTGACCCAAAGTTCGACAAATTTCAGTAAGAAAACATGAAAAAAATTTTTTTTCGCCCACATAATGATGCCATGTAATAAAAAGGGCGTTTTGCCTGTGTGAAAATCATAAAAATAGTACGTTTTCGCAAGCTATCGGCTGCAATTTGGTGGGCGAGGGACGTTTTTCACAACACTAATTGGATTTATCACTTTGGAAGCAAAGAGAGCTATTTTGACAGTTGTGCCTAGAAGACTACGCAAAATTAGCCCATAGCGCGATATGGTTACTTTTCTGTGGCAAGGATTTCTTTTATTTTTCGTTCAGAAAGTGACGCAGCATAAGAGCAAACAAGCAGCACATAGGACGCATCGTAGCGTCTAATGTTTTACATATTACAACTCAGTTAATTGGACTAGGAGTTTCTATTATTGGGAAAAACCAATTTATTTTGATTGCATTAGCCTTCCTACATTTAATGAGAAGGTAACGATTTCGAAATCAGAAGCAGACAATCCACCAATTTCCATTACCGGGTGTAAGTAGGCTACAGGTGCACTTTTATTTTTAACTGCACAACTTAGTATATTTTGATATACTACTTCATTTACTGGTTAAGATCAGAAGAATACAGTTGCTTCCCTCACGCTTGGAAATGTAGAAGGTAAGATCAGGGAAAAAAAACTCCGACGCTTGAAAAATATTACGGGCTTGAACTATCGTCAAAATAGATTTAAATTAATTATCATCTAATGCAATTTTGCATAAATAATGATTTGGTTTTGTACCAGTCATGTTGCTCTACAAAAAGACCATTTTAAACTAAAACACTAAAACTTATAAACTCTAAGTAGAGAGAGTTGATCATTATTCACATTATTTAAGTTAAAAAGTATTAATGAACCAGAAAAACAATAAAGAAATATTAGTATCATAAAATGCATCTCGGGGCAATTTTTACTAGGTTTTTAATATATGTGGCAAAAGTCCAAAACATAAAAAGTTACCGTTTAAGTGTCATTCCCGCTAAAGCAGCAGATGGTTCATCAAAGTAGACTCAGATAGATATTTATGTCCTTTTGAGATATATTTGTAGACTCACACAGTGGTGAAGAAAACAAACATGTGAATTACCTGGGTCGTGCCTTCACTGAGCGTCGATGGGTCACCGTTCCCGATAACAACAGTTCGAAGGACTCTCTGGTTGTTCCGCCAATGTTAAACTGGGGTATGAGAAGGTGATGTGGCGTATTCAGAGTGCAAACAATCAAGATACGACATATCATTTTTACTGTGTATGTGCAACATATTTTGTGAATCCCAGCTTTACCAATTGGATACGCCACATCATCTCTCAATACTAGCTATTTAACATCAGCGGAACAACCAGAAAGCCCAACGAACATCGAACTGTTTTTATCGGGACGGTGACGCTCTATGAAGACAAGACCCAGGGTATTAACCTGTTTGTTTTCTTCACAACCACGCCAATCTATCCAAATAGAACATCTTGCCAGTCTACTTCAATGATCCAACTGCTGCTTTAGTGAGACATACTATATATTAGACAGTGGCCCTTTCGGGCCAGTCACCGCCTCCACACCTCTCAAGGAGGATACTAGCGGCCCGGCCGCTGCAAGCCCA
>JJRW01S0000928.1:186058-198452 GCA_001188405.1 Loxosceles reclusa
CCTCTTCAAGATTTCTCCAATATTTGCGATCCACAGCCCCTCCTTTTCCAAACTACTCCTGCAAATATGGTATTCTCCTCCTCCCATATCGTATGTCGTATGTGGTCGGTTCCTAGGACGTTTCTAAATCTTAGGCAGCCAGTCAAGAACTTGTACTGTCCATCTATTATCATGCCCAGCTCACTTCCATTTCAGTTTCTTGATGTATGTTATTATGTCATAGATTCTGGTCTGTTGTCTCCTAGTATTTCTCTCCCGATCTCTCCTTGTAATACGCAAGATACATGTTTCCATACTTATTTGTGTAGTTCGCAGTTCGTGAATTGACTTTGCTGTCGACGTCCACGTTTCACAGCCATACGTCAGAACAGGAAACACACTCCGGTTGAAGACGTTTCTTTTCACACGCAAAATGACATATTCCCTTTAAGTATTACACTATTTTCCAAAACGTTCTCCATCCAAGTTTTGCTTTACGATTAGTTTAATCTATAATGTTTCCGCTTATAGTCACCTGTTAACCAAGGTAAATGTAATTTTCAACTTCCTCCAACTTCATTTTGTCAGCTTCAATAGTATCTTGCCTGATGAAATTCTTAAACATAACTTTTTTGCCTTGCTTACGTTAATTATAACCCAGTTCTTTATTTGCTTCATATAACTCTAATATCATACTCTGTAATGAATTTATAGCAAAACCGCACATATCAAGCGAATTATTCCATTCTGATTCTTTGGACGTGGTGTTTGTAAACACGTGTTCCAAATATAATTTTATAATGTCTCACCAAAGTGATTTATATGATTCCATGTCACGGAGTATCTTTGGAAGACTGGAAGTTAGTCAATCACAGAAGATGATAATGCGTTCCACTGGAGTGCCGCAAAGTGCAGTGTACCCATTATGAAATGATTTTAGGGAACTGAAAATATACAGCTTCGTCTAGGTGAAGGTTCCTGTAGCTGACATCGTTGTTTGTATTTGTATTTACATGTTTATTCAATGCATGATCTTCATTTAGAGTTATGGTAATTTTGTAAACAAAATTCTGAATTGCATTGAGTACATATAAGGGTTGTAAAAAATCGATGTTTAAGAGTTTAGAATAGGAAAAAGAACCACTGGTAAATTCCACATAAAATACACAAACGTACTGTATTGTAAGGGTAAGGCAAACAAGCGGTTAAGGCATCAATTCGCCATACGTGGGTTGAATGCTGAGGAACAAATGCACACAAAAAAGCAGAAACATAAACCCAGTAAAGTTGAAAAGGAAATATTGATCTTTTTGAGTTAATATTGAAGTTGCACCTTTTCTGCGTGTAAGTTTTGTCGAATATGCAAATTGAATTTGAAGTGGGAAGGGAAGCAAACTGATCATGCTTCATCGGATTGATCAGGAATTGCGTAGCTGGGAATTTCTTCCAGTCCCGGCATTCCATTCTCTCTCGCTCATCTCCTCCATTGTTTGTTCTTTCTTCTCTCCGACTTTCACATCAGCTGGAGAAGACAGGCCTTTCAGTTCCACTCAAGAATTTTAATGACTTAGAAAAAAGACAATGTGCAGCAGAGGAACATGGCAGTGATTTTTAACTCAATTTAGATGCTTGTTGTAGCATACTCGTTCTACATCGGACTACAGGTACATAGTTAGGGTTAGTCTGAAAAATCCTTTTAAGGCTTAGGGATTTGTACTTGTCTATTAGAAAGAGTGTGGTGTGCCTATTGTTGAATACGACGACATTTTTTTCTACTTAAAACCATGTTTAGAGTTTTCTCCCTCCTTGAGATGACACTGCGCTATATATGGGTTAGCATTTCTGTAATTCAGCAGCGGAAAAACGCATGCTGATTTAAACATTGTAACACAAAGAAGAAACGAAAAATACGAGGATCAATCAAATATTAACCGGAATTAGTTTTTAAACATTTGTTGACACATGAGAAACATACAACGACGTACAATTATTTTTCTATATAATCTCCTAATTTCGTAATTTTCCCCAACTAAAGGATAATTTTCTGATCCCGTTATCGTAAAAAGCAGTTGGTCGCGCCATGAGCCAATTCCGCAGGAAAGCACCAATAACAACATCGTGTTCAAAACGTTGTCCCCCAAGAGATTCTTTCATCTGTCCAAACAGGTGGTAATCTCAGGGTGCTAAGTCCGGACTGTAGGAAGAGTGTTCGAGAGTAGTCCACAGGACAATTCTTCAAGTTTTTGCTGAATTAGGGCAGTTGTGTGCGGCCGGGCATTGTCTTGGAGGAAGAATACGTCTCTTATGAGAAAGCCGCATCTTTTCTCACGGTATACTTTTTTTGTTGCCTCGTATAAAAGTTGGCAGTAGTACGTGGTATTTATACAGTTCGACGTCCGTGGAGAAAATCTGTTACGCTGGTTCTCTTGGCCGACGCTAGTGATTTTTATTTTGAACAGCTTCTCGTCCGTTCTGCAAATTGTTTATTCCACGAATACACTTAGGTCTTCTTAATTGTATTCTCCCCGAACTGTGCCTTAATCATTCTCAAAATTTCAGATGGTTTTACCCCCTCGTTCGTTAGTAATTTAATTATAACCCGTTGCTCCACAGACGACGGTACTTCAAGCTCAAACATCACGATAGATACTGAAGAGATCGGAACGTGACGTCTCTTAGCGGGTGGAATGTCTCCAGGCATCCTCATGAATCACCTTCAAGAGCCACGTCCCTCTTTATGCGACAAGTATTCCGGTTGATATTTGATTCACCTACGTAAATAATGTTTTTCGCTGTTCCCCAACTAGCTGATATTTGGAGAGCCAATACCGATGTTTTTGCTTCCGTTTAACTTTTTTGTTTATATTTCTTAAATTTTGTTGTGGTATTTAATAAATTCGTATAAACACTTTGAAAAGCCATAAGAAAATAACATATGATGAAATGCGGTTTGCACGAAATGGGTCACAGAAAAATCAGATTTTTCTTAGTAGAGAATAAAGAATGTAGTACAAAAAGTCACCTGTAGAGGCACCTGATACGAAAGAAGAGTTTCAGCAAATAACAGATGTATGTAAATCAGTCTTGCAATAAAAAATCTTGATATAGGTGGAATTACTAGTACACGTGAAAATACTATCGTTATGAAATCGAGCGTTCTTGGTGAAGCTTTATTACTTTAAGGATAAGACACCAATCGTTGTGTTGCGAAACTTTTACATAGCTAATCGACTAAAGATCAACACTACCTCCCTCCTCCCAACTCGAACGCAGGAACAGTGAAGCTAGTCAAACTGTTCGAAGAAATGGGTCATTTAGAGGAATGGTCAATAATTCGGAAATCCTCGATGACAGAGGGCCGCGTTACTGCCGTGAAAACCTGTAACGAACGCCCTTTGTCGACGCAAGGATTTGAACCTGTATCGTTCAGCTCCGGAGACACCGATTTCCTAATTATGTTACGCCTACGAGTATCTCCGCAGTCTTTTGTGGGAGAACCTTACATCCTCCTCAACGGTGAAAGAGATAGGTCAGGACACGGGCCAGACCTCGAGTGTGGACCCCAACGACCAAAACTCCATGGCCACAAGCGTGGGTTCATGAGTTCAGGCGCCAATTGTAACAGAAGCCCTCTGTCGGCGCCAAGACCCGAACTCCGAAGTGATCGCTTTCCCAGTTAAGCTATGCCGACGAGTATTTGGGCCGCTTATTGGATGATTCTCTTGTTGGGAGAACCTCACAAATCGTTATGAAGGATGTGGTGGCAGAATTGTCCACGGACAGTAGCAATGCCCACGAAGCTGGAAAACTATTTGGTGTGCCTGATTCATCGATTTAACTTATCCGGCACGCTATGTTGTATCAGTATTCTTAAATATTACAGTCATTTCACCAGTTAAAACCGGAAGACACAGCTGAAAGAGAATCATTTGTCGAATGGGCTCTAGCAAGAATGGAACGCGGACCTCAATGGTTGTTTAACGTATTATGGACAGATAAGGCCAATAATCGCTACACAGGGATGTCAACACGCAAACATTCGTTTATGGGCGACGTCGAATCCTCGTTAGCCCACGATACATCCACTGCATTCACTCCAAGAGAATATAGTGGTGAGGCTTTACCTCATCTTTTATTGTCTGTCAATTTTCCTTTGAAGAACATTGTTCGCTATCTGGCTGGAAAACGTGCACTGTGACTTCTGAGGGTTATGTCACTCATTTGCATGGTGAAGTTGTGCCGGCGTTAAATCAAAGAGGTGTGTTTCCTGCAGTAAGTTTTATGGGGGATAGAGTGGACCACGCCATTATGTCAATCCTGTGAAACGATTCCTTTTGGATAGCTTTGGTGAAGGCAAAGTAATTATTCGAAGCTTCAGCATTGCGTGGCTAGAGCGGTCACGCGACCTGACTATAATAATAATACTAATAATAATTTATTCCATCACAGTATTTATACAAGACAAGAATTCATTAAAGCACATATACGTCGACTATCCTCTTTACAGAACTTTGTGACATGCAAAATATACTTATGGTCATTAAAAAGGCTACACCAGGAAGGAAAGCAAGTAACATAATCATATTCACTGTAGACATTGTAACAAACGCACTTTGTCGATCTCAAGATTCGAACCTAGATCGTTCTGTTCCGGAGTGACCGCTTTTGCAATTAAGCTACACAGACGAGTATCTGAGTACCTATTATCCAAGCCTTTTGTGGGGAAACCTCACTTCCTCCTTTATATTGAAAGAGAGGTCAGGGCACGAGATTGACTTTGAGTGTGGACCCCAGAGAACAAGAGTTCATGACCACTAGTGTGGGTTCATGAGTTCAGGTGCCAATTGAAACCAACGCCCTTTGCCAGGATCGGGACACGAAACTGATCGTTCAGCTTTGCAGTGACTGCTTTCCCAATTAAGCTACGATGACGAGTATCTGGGCAGCCTATTATCTAAATCTTTTGTGGCAGGAATCCAACATCCTACAATATGATGGGAGGAGGAAATGATTAAATTTACTGGTAATTTTGTGGTAAAAAGAGCAAAGCCAAAGTCAGTACCCGTAATAGCCACCTGTAACAGCAGTGACAGCTCTAATCCGCTGGGCATCGAGTCGAGCAGTTTGGCTGGCAGGTACGGGCAGAGCAAGCACTTCATGCGACTATGCCAGAGCTCATCAATCCGTACTTCTTTATCATAAAATTTTCCGTTTATTTGTTCTTTTCAAAGATTTTACGAATTTATGACTCTTTTCGTATTTACACAGAAGACACCATTCCATGGATGCAGCGAAACTATGATATGGAAGCAAAATTCATATAACTGTGGCTCATAACCGTTGCTCTGCATAGTCATCATGATAACCGTTGCTCTGCATAGTCATCATGATGACATCATGACATCATGATGGAGTTTGTACTTTGCCGCTTATTTCTGTGTGCTAAAACGCATCTATAAATACAAGATCTTAATCGTGGTAAATTTTGAATAACAATTGCTAGAGTTTGATAAATAGTAAATTGCACTGTTCAAATCTTTGCAAAAAACATTATGATGTTCGTAAATAACACACACAAACCCAACTTATTCAGTACGCATTAATTTAGTCTCAAGCCTTCCTACTCTGGTGTAAACCTGGTGGAACAATATAATAATAACACTAATTCGGCAGTGACTCGCGTTGATACAAGCGTCTTTGAGAAAAATAGTGGCGTAACAAAAGATTTTTAGCATGGTCTTTTATACATTAATTGCATTTTCGGTCTCGTCAAAAGCCTTAATTTTATTTGACTCATTAAACCCGTTCTGCTTCATAAAATGCTTTGTGACACAACGGTTTACGCCTACTTGGCTTTATTAAAGTACGCCGCAGTTCATCAAGATTTTTAATGAAGTTAACTAGGCAGAAGTAATTGCTGCAACAACGAGCATGTTGTCTTGATCTCTCCTGCGAAATAAAGTCACGCATCAAGACAAAAGAGAAGCTCTCACTTATCTTGATTTCATAGTGTAAAGTAAAAAACAAAATTATAACAATATACACTCTTTTGAAGAAAAAATGAAGCACCCTATAAAGAAAACTGCCTTTTATCGTCGCCGGAATTGGAACCTACGGATCTGTAATCTCTAGAACGACCGTTTGCTGATTAAGCTACACCGTCGTTTATCTGAGAAGCTTATTTTCGAAGTGTTTGTGTGGGGAGAACCTTACAAACCCAAGAGAAACATCCAGTTAAAACGTAACTTGGCATGTGAAATTCTAAGGTTTCAGAGATGCGAACACTAAAAATTTTGTGACAAGTGAACAGGAACTATTGTTACTGTCCGCAGATCCACAACGCAACCCACTCTATACAAAACATCAAGCGATTGTGGGTTGTGATCATAACATTTATCTTCGCAGTTACAGAAATCTGTATTTTCTATGTTACAGAAATGCTTTACGACGCTTGCAGAGACCATACACCCAGTTGGAGACGACTTACAGAGAAGCTGGATCGTTGGGCTACCTGAAACTGACTGATCATACTGGGCTACCATCTGATGCGAACGGACACCGCCGTGAAAGGTGTTCACGGCTATAGACCCGGTAATGTACACATTGATGAAATTCAGGAACTGGACTACTCAAGAGAACCACTGTAGGACAAGATCACCTGATTGTGCGAAAAGTCCGAAGTGCTCCAACAGCATTGTTGTCCCCGATACAACGCTTTGTACCTCCGGCCTTATCAGTTTTAGCACAATCTACCATTGCACGATGTTTAGCTGCTGTAGGGTTACGCTCCCGTCCCCCTTAGGATGACTGCAATTAACATCCCAACATCGGCATCAACGTTTAGCATGGTGCCGTGCCCGAACATCATTGCTGGTTCCCGACGGGCATCGAACTGTTTTCAGTGATGAAACGCACTTAAGTCTTGCACCAAGGCATAATTTCGCATTTAAATTCTCTTGTGCCATTAAACTCCAGCTCCAACCAACCAAACAAACCGAGCATTCTTACACCAGATGACCATCGCATCCGCTTCTTAAGGGGTTTGTTTCAGAACTCCGAAGAAGATGTTCTGCAAGGCCACACGGCCAGTCCTCTGACTGTGCATGTGTGGGAAGAGATATCGCGTGGTAGCAGGTTGTCCATCTTAGTCCTGAAACAACGCTGACAGCGCAACGACATATGGAACACATTATGTTGCCCTTTGAGGCACCTCACCCAGGTTCCATAAAGGACAACATAATGTATCAAAAATTCTGTAGATAAGTAGTCGAGAGAAAATAAATAAAACATAATATTTATTAAGAGTCACTCATTTCCAAGAAAACAATACAAGTTAGGTATGCCGCGTAAACTGGGGTTAGGTTAAGATAGAGAGAGAAAGAGAGTAAGAGTGTCACACACACATTATTCAATTCTCTGCGAAATAAACTTAATCTAGGGGCGACGATAATGTAGTACAACATAAAGCACAAGTTACGAAATTTGTTAAAAATTGTTGATCTAAGTTTTCAATGGTTAAGAGCCGCCTTTCTCAAAGAGATGAAACAAAACGAATGACGTTAACTAACACAGAGTGTTTGCAGCTTCCTGTTGAGTACAGAAGAGGGATTCTACTTCCCTAACATGGTGCGCCCTCTCGTGGCAACGAACTACTGTGCTAGTGTGAGCTCTCGGAGCACCATGCTAGGAAAGTAGAATCCTTCTGCTGTACTCAACCCGAAGCGCGAAGCTGCATACACACGCTGTGAGTTAACGTCATTCGTTTTGTTTCATCGTTTTGAGAAAGGTGGCTCTCAGCCACTGAAACCTAGGTCAACAATTTTTGACAAATTTTCGTAACTTGTGCTTTACGTTGTACTACATTATGTATTTTTTCCATGTTTTTCCCCGTTTTGAACAACCTTAAGCTGCACCAGGCACTACATTTAGCCACTTTCTTCTTGGTCTTATATTTGACCGATTTTCCCAAATATTCAGAATTCCTACTTTATACTCATTAATTAAACTTCTCTAATTTTATATCTAATTCTTATAATACTTTTACATTTAATACATGTAGTCACGCTTCCCTGCGTGACACATGTACAAACAAGATAATGCCCGGACACATACAGTTTGTATGCCTTGGGGTTGTTAGCATGAAGTTCCAACTCTGTAAGGTTCCCCGAAAAAGACTTCGAAAGCAAGCTTCCAAATTAAACCCCAGAGTAGCTCAAATTTAAAAGCAGTTTCTCTGGAGCCGACAGCCCCGTGGTTCGAATTCCGGCGTCGACAAAATGGCAAATTTCTTTACAATGGCGATCGAACTTACGGACTCACGCTAGTGGCTAAGGATCCAACCGTTAGGTTCACCACTCTAAGTCAGATCGATACCCTGACCTGTCTCTTTCAACGTAGAGGTGGACTTAAGTTCCCCCTCACAAAAGACTTCGAAAATAAATATAAATACAAATTTATTTATTTCCAGGTATGATACAGCGATACATTAAAAAATCCATTAATCGTGTTACATCTTCCAATCAACACCTGGGGGAGACCCAGGATGGGTCTCCTCAGAGACCCGACCTGCCCGGGCCATCCGTCTTATGATGCACAAAAAAAGAATTTAAAGAAAAAGAGAAATTAAATTTAAAAAATAAGCTTTCCAGATAAACGTCGGCGTAGCTTAAATGTAAGAGCAGTCCGTCGGAAGATGACAGATTTGTAGGTTCAAACCCCGGCGTCGGCATTAAGGAAGATTTCTTTACAACTCTCCCGTAGCCTGCGAGGTCCCCGTACCTTACGTCAATTTAACATGTCTGGAACATGATGGACCGTTTGGTTTGAGTAGCATGGAATCTCACAGAAGGGGAACTGAAATTTCAGGACTCTTGGCGAAATCTGTAGTATCGCGGGATGCATAGCGGCCGGCGGTGGTTTCACAATAAACTAGCTGCGTCATAGGAGCGTCTTCCGGACTTGATTTTGTAATCGGTTCCTCATCTCCGTGTAAGCGGTCCACATGGCTAATTTCAATAAAACATATGCTCCCTTCCTGGTGCTTCGTTCCTTTCTTTGTGCAAAAGAAAGTATATTGGTATTATCTCTATAAAGAGAAAGCTGGCAGGAATTTTACGTTCATTAAACGCTATGTACCTGCTTGGGTACAGTCGAAACATGCTATTGGTATCACGCATGTACTCTTGCAGGACAATTCGTATAGTAATTCACTGCAATTTTCCAAGACTGAAAACGTAAAATTGAGTTGTTAAAGATGACTTTAAAAACAGGATTTACATTTTTTTGATTTGAAGTTGCGTCCCGTAGAGATTTAAACTGTTCTGTTTTCTTATGGTTATAATTTTACTCCTATTTTCAATCCTACGTCACAACTGTGAAATGCAATAATACCGTTACTGGTTACTTTAACAATCAATAAACAAGTAAATAAAATGAATTTTATCATAATGGCAAGTAAAACAGAAAGAAAACACAAATAAGGAAGTGAAATCGTTAGGAATGCGAACGGATTTATTAGTAAGTTATAAGCAAAGAGTAAACAAATGCAGAACAGTATTCGTGTACAGAACGTACAGTTATTCAGTACCTTTGCCAGGGTTTATAAAGGCACAAAACAATTTATGAGATCCGTTTACGGAAACTGAAAATCACAACAAATTCGGATTGTCAATACGAAGCAAATAAATTAGATAATACACATATATTTATTAGAAACGTAGTCGGCTAAAATTACACAAAACGTAAAATAAGGGGAGAGGTGTTTACCCTTTTCCCTATGGAGCCAGTAATTAAATTCACACCCCTAACTGTGCACCGAAAATTCCAAGAGCAAAAAAGATCAAATTTAACCCGAGCCCCTCTATTGGAGGATAACATAAACAAAAACTAACGAAGTCACTCACCGTACTAACCTAAAAGTGAGCTCCTGAGGGGTGGAAAACTTCCACCTTCACAATCGAAACAAAGCTCTCAGAAATAAATCTGTCAAAGAGTAATTCGACCACGCCTTACTAATTCTCTCACAGTCCAACAAAAACAGTCTACTGTACTCGCCCGGGACGATCTTCTCTAATATTTAGACTGCTAGCTCCCCCATTTCTAACACGCTTCCGCCTTTAAGAAGCTCAAGGATTTTTTCTAGAAGCGTTCAACAAAATAGAATTCCAGAATCTTCTTTTTCTTCCAAAATGCTGACGTCATCTCTTTACGCTCGCGCAGCGCCACCATCCTGTTCGTTTTCCTTTAAACAATACTAACCGGCGCCAGATGATTTTACATTCGTTTCAGTACAAATAGTTTCTATTGTTACCAAACAGATTATATTATTTAAATAATGTTAAGCCGGAAATGTTAAATGTCATCCGGATCTACTCTGTTGTTAAGAGAAACTGCAACAACAGGAAGGACATTAGTAACAACAGATGTATTTATTGAAGATAATACAAAACTTGCAAGGCAGAAATGAGTAAAATTGCAAAACTGTAAGCCAAAATCAACATATTGAATTTTGTACTTTGTGTTTGCGCTTTGAGCAGTTATACACTGTTTGGACGAAAGTATATGGACACACACCGAAAGAAGTGGATCTGGCCGGTAACGTAATTTGTTGCGTAACCGACAGCTATAAGCGGTGGTACTGGTTTGTCAGTTCATATGCATGCTCTTGTGAGTAAGTGAATGAGTAAGTCAAAGGAGCTTAGTAAACTTTAATCGTGGCATTATAGTGGGATGCCACCTTTGTGGGAAATCCGTTCGTGAAATTTCGCACCTTCTACAGAAGCCAAAATCCACTGTGAGTGATGTAATTGTGAAGTGCAAACGTCGTGGCAGTGGAACTGTTGAAAATCGAAGTGGCAGGCCGAAAAATATTGATGAACGCAGCCGTAAAACTCTGAAAAGGGTCGTGACACAAAATCGCAAGTCCTCGTAGGTTGAAATAACTCAGAAGTTCCAAAGTTCATCAGGTTCATCAGCGTAACAGTGCTAGTAGTAGGATTGTTCGTCGAGAGTTACAAAACCTGGGATTCGATGGTCGTGCAGCCGCTCGCAAGCCTAATATCACTCCCCACAATGCGAAGCGTCGATTGCAATGACGCAAAGCTCACGGTCATTGGACTGTGGACATGTGGAAAAACGTTCTTTGGAGTGATGAATTTCGCTTTATAATCTGGCAGTCCGATGGCCGCGTCTGATTGTGGCGGATGCCCGGCGAGCCTCTTAAGTGACTGCATTGTCCCGACTGTCAAGTTTAGAGGTGGCAACATCATGGTAGGGGGTATTTCTCAGGGTTTGGCCTGGGTCCCGTCGTGCCTGTGGTTGGAAACATGAACTCTGAGATATATGTGGCCATTCTGGACAATGCTGCTCTCCCAACTCTATGGCAATATTTCGGGGAAGGCCCATTTCTCTTCCAGCGGGAATACTACTCTATTCACACATCGAGACTTGTGCAGACATGGTTTGACGAAATGGATGTTCTGAAACTGGACTGACCTGTTCAGATCCGATCTCAATCCCAAAGAACACCTTTGGGACGAAGTAGAACGCCGATTACGTCGCCAGACAAACCGGGCGTCTTCACTGCCAGCACTCACTTCCTCCGTGATGGACGGCTGGAAGTCCAATCCTATGGCCACCTATCAAATACTGGTGGAAAGTCTCCCCAGATGTGTGCAGGCTGTCATCGAGGGACCAACATCCTATTAATTTATGCCTCAAAACTCCGAGTCCGTACCACTGGGTGTCCGTATATATTTGGCCAGATAGTGTAGCAGTTATAACTGATGTTACACGGCGTGGAAGTGAACGAATGCACAGTTTGGATGGCTTTCTGTGGAATGTTATTCATGCAGATTAAATACGTATTTACAATTCGTCATTTGTAGTTGCACGTTGTAACGACTCTAACTCCTTTTCTTCCCTTTAATGCGCTAACGACGCCCGAATCATAAACCTAACATTTTTATACGCCTCTGATAAACAAAGATCAACGAACCAGAGTGAGGAAGCCACGTCTGAAGATGTCGTGTGAAAATTAAAATAAAAAGAAACTTCTCGCAAGAAAGCTCTCTTTCTTCTTACGAGAAGCAGCTGACGAAACTCCGTTAAAAAGACGTTCAGCTCATTTATTACAAGTGAAAAATTAAGTACTAAAATTAGTGCTCATTTAAGTGTCATTTGCATGAAAGTCGATTAAAATTCTTCGCGACTTATAGAACTTTTACTGGTTAAGGTTGTAAGTCAGACTAAAGGAATTTCTACAAAGAGATAAGTAGGATTAGTTTATCATGCCAATTAAGGCACATAAGTTGAAAAACGTGAAAAATTTCAGTGTTTCAACGCAACTAAATGTTAGAGAGCAAAAGGCTTGCGTACTTTATGGCACTGCAGCTAGTTAAATTTGTCACGCAAATTT
>JJRW01S0000929.1:108444-124114 GCA_001188405.1 Loxosceles reclusa
GCAATCGACTGTAAATGCCGAAATTAGTCTCCAATTTAATTATATATATTGTGCAGTTACAAGACGCTGATAAGAACTTTTCATCGAGTACATATAGGATATTTGTTGATGAAAGATCACGCAATAGAGAATTAACAAACGTACTAGACGGGGTCAATTATATCTAGCATCTTGATTCAATGCAAAGAAATGTAACGTTCCCATGCTTTTAAGATGATTCAACTTGCTGGGTGCTTCTAAATGCGAAATGTATTAGTTTACCAATTCGATCCACCCGCGACATGATTGATTTCCATGGATGTGTCCGAAGGAAAGTGGGCCAGATTCAATTCAGCATAACCACTTACGGGATTTTTGCGTTCTACAAACGTATCCTTTCGTTCTGGCAGTACAAAATTATTTTATTCAGTCACTGTGTGATATTGGTTCAGTTTTTCCTTGTGTATATTTGACAGGAGAATTCTGTTCCCTAATTTCGACGGCGGGGGTGTAGACGCATGTAGGAATTCCGGTCTGTAGTGTTGTTTAAAATTTCTGAGAGTGATCAGTATTCATTAGTTATGGCTCAAAGGCATCGTTTAAGTGAAGGTCAAAAGTGGCGAATAATTGGTAGAATCGAGGGAGGTCAAACACAAATGGAGGTCGCCCAAGATTTGAATAATCCCTCAAAGTGTCATATCAAGAATTTGGAGCCGCTTCGTACGCATTGGATCAGTTGATAGACAGCCTGGTCAAGGACAACCAAGAGCAACAACTTCATCCGAAGACCGTTTTCTGTCATTGTCGGCTCGAAGAAACCGCGACGCGACTATAAGATTTGGTTTTCGACCTTCAAGTTGCCACGGGAACTCGAATTAGTCGTTCTACTGCTGCATGAAGGCTTAACGAGGTTGGACTGTATGCGAGAAAAATCTATGGCTTGTGTTTCACTCACTCCAGCTTCCAGAGGGGCCCGTTTAAACTGGTGTCGTCGTCACGTTCAATGGAGCCAAGCAGACTGGGCCCGAGTATTGTTTACTGACGAGTCCAGATATAGTCAGAACACTGATTCGAGACTTGTTTTGATCTGGAGAGAGGAAGGAACACGCAACTTGCCTTCCCTTTTCCGTGAAATATCCCATTTCCGCAACCACGGTTTAATGGTTTGGGGAGAAATCATGACAAATGGCCGCACCGAGCTGCATATCTTTCAAGGAGGTTCTGTAACCACTTGGAGATATGTGGACGAGGTACTGGAACACCAAGTTAGAATGTTTAGGGGCGCGGTTGGCCCCGAGGTTTTGCTAATGAACGAGAATGCTCGGCCGCATCGAGCGTATGTGGCGTCAGATTACTTGCAAACAGAAGATACCACTCGAATGGATTGGCTACCTTACTCACCGACTTGAACCCGATTGAGAATGTGTGGGATACCTTAGGGCGCCGAGTGCCAACGCGCCAAATTCCTCCCCGGACCCTCGAGGAGCTGAAAAGTACTTTTAGAAGAGTGGCATGCAATTCCACAAGACTTGATCAACACTTTGGTAAAGTCTATGAAATCAAGATGCGTATCTGTCCGAGATGAACATACACCATATTAAAGAACAGTCTGTTCCACAAGAGGTGACTTAAGCTTTTCATCATTTTCCAATTTCCATAAATTTGGTTTTAATTTCAATAGTTTGAGAATAATCAACTACCAATCATTAATTTATGTCAATTAATGCTTTTTTGTACACATTTCTATTAATACATTTTCATTGCGTATCGGTTACGTTTCCTTTGTCATTATCCTTTAATTTTGATGACCAGTATAAGACTGCGATAAGGGAACTGTATTAGAGAACGAAAGTAAAATTTTTTCGTATGTGGATTTCGGCATGTTTTATACCTTAGTTCTATGCTTTGTTTCTTTTGTTTGGTGTAGTTAGGCTTTGTGCAATTAGAAACTCCCGCTAACCCAACCGATTCTTCTGACGTATTTGTTTTCCTTTCTAGGTCTTCGCCAAATATCCGAGGGCAAAGTGGCTGCTCTTCTATTAGCTGGCGGCCAAGGAACACGCCTTGGTGTCCAGCACCCGAAGGGAATGTACGATGTAGGTTTGCCGTCCCACAAGACGCTTTATCAACTGCAAGGTGAGAGGTTGTTGAAGCTGCAAGATTTGGCGTATGACCAAACAGGAAAGCGAGGATCAATACCTTGGTAATTTAAGTTTAAAAACATTGATGTATGCAAAGTGAACATGTTTCAAAATTATTTTACCTATTACTCTGTTACATACAAGTTAGTAAATTAAAATATTGTTTATGGTTTAATGTCATGCAATTAATTTCAGGTACATTATGACAAGTGAGCATACAATGGACGCGACGGTAGAATTTTTTGACAAACACCGCTATTTTGGTTTAGAAAAAGACAACCTCATTGTTTTTGAACAATTCATGCTACCCTGTGTTACGTTCGACGGAAAGATAATCTTGGAGACACCCAGTAAAATTTCTAAGGCCCCAGGTTAGTGCATCTCTTATTTCTCAATTAAACGATTTGTTGTCTTAATGGTAGATCTATAAGTAAGATGTCTTTCTCTATGTTAAAAAGGTTTTTCTTTACCGTTTGTTTACCCTAGGGCTTATCATTTGAGTTCGGGAAGTGACGTGTGCCCGAGCCATTTGGTGTCCCGTAATCACCTTGTATTTGGCACAGCACGACCTTTACAGGTCTTTGTGCCATTAAACTTTAAATCACTAATCAACCAGTTTACCTGTAGCTTTAACACCGCACAAATTTACTAAAATAATTTAATTCAGTTTTTTTGCTTGGCGCCCATTTTCGGATAAATTATTCATTTAAGGCTTATGGGTCGCAGTGACTCGTTTCCTACTAGAGTTTTTCACGTGCGTGGTGGCTTTTTTCTCAATTTTCTCAGTTCGAAAAACAAATGTAGTGCAAGTAACAGCTTTTTAATACTTTGTTACGAAAATCTCGGTCCATTAGTATTTTCCATGAGTTTTTTTAATGAGAAATTTGTTATGAGAAAAAAGCATATATAATACAGTAATCAACGAAAATATTATGGCCACCCACCTAATATCATGTTGGTTCTCCCTTGGCACGCAAAACAGCTGCAGTTCTTCGTTGCAAGAAGTTTAGAAATCCTTGTTGGACGAATGTAGATTGTACCAGATATGCAAGCGCAGGTCACGCGTTTTTGTAGATAACGAAGAGGTGATTCTCGAGCTCTATCTAAGCTGGCGGCCCGTGGCATCTCAAATGTGTGCAATACCTGGCAATTTGGGTGCCAGGACATAAACTGGAATTCCTCATCATATTCTTCAAACCATTGGAGCACAATTCTAGCTTTGTAATACGCAGAATTATATTGCTGGAAGATACCAGTACGGTCGGGGAACACAGAAGCCATGAATGTCTGCGATTGGTCAGCCAGGATATTGTCAGTCCACAGCTTTTATGGTGTGTTCTACAACCATTGGTTCCAAGCTCATTCATGGGACCGTTCCCTAAAGAAGCATACTGCCAACAACGGCTTGTGTACGTCCAGTGGTGCATGTGCTGCGCAGTTATCTTCCTTAAACGCTCAGTACCCTGACATGGCCATCGGCGTGATTCATCCCACCAGGTAATATTTTTCCACTGTTCCATGGTGTAGTCGCGATGTCCACATGCCCCGCCGGAGTCGTAAGTGACGATAATGTTGGGTTAGCATAGGTGCACTTGAGAGTCGTCTGCTGTGGAGTCCCATATCCGATAAGTGTCCCCAGGGGCTGGCATCTTGCTAGCCGGGGAGTGGCATCCCTGGATACCTTGCCTCTCTGGGCCCTACCTTTTTGGTAGGTACGGGGAAGGACGTGGCGTTCTCGAGGTGCCAGAACCATATGTGTTAACGTTTCGTTCTTCCTCCGCTGCTGGTTATGTTTCTGCGCTGTCATTTTGTCCAGATATTTTAGTTCAGTTTATGTGCCTTTGTATACACTTCTATTCCACATTTGTTCTTTTGCGTTCACCTTTCACGTTTTGGTTCTTGTGCCAGCTTTTTGATTGTTACTGTTAGGTGTTCCTACATCTTCGCCTTCAGTGTGGCTGCACGTTTGCCCTGTGCGGCGACTCGTGTTACTGGAAATGGGGATCCTAGTATTTGATGGACGAGGTACTGCCCCCAATAGATTACTTTGGTCCCGGCTTTAGCTAGACGGGAGTTTGAGTCTCGGCCCGGACTGTCGCAATCTGCTAGACTGCGGGTTCCTTCGCGACCCCGGCTAAGATCAACTGATGTTTAGGTCCAGCTTGATTAGTCTTCTTGCCGGCCCAATCGTGACGGTATAGCTCCTGGTTAGCCCTGGTGTGATGAACGTCCGCTTATAAGGCTCGGTAGTGGGTGGGGCTGCTGGAAGCAGGCCCATCCCACTACCCAGGCCCTACAAGGAACTATTATTTGTCGTTATGAGAAGGAAGCTCTGTTCCCTAATTTGTGTTAAAGTTGTGCATGTGACGACGGAGAAGGTCTTCGCAATTTTATGGGTAGAAAATTGTATATATGTTTTACTTTGTATATAATTGTTCCATGTGATATTGGTTTCTTTACTCATATATTTTTGTTTGTAGTGACGACGGAACTCTGTCTGTTCCCTAATTTGTGCTAGATATGAATGTGACGGGGGGGTTGGGCAGGGAGGATTTTTACTTTGTTCCGTATTCACAGATGGTGATGATGCTTGCGTCTTCTGGCTGAAAGATCTACTTAAGTTCATGCTGTGCCAAACACGAGATGAATATGAGCCGAGGTGAAGACAAACACCCATATCGACAAGAACTCGAACCCAAACTCCTCAGCAGAGTAGCCCATAACCGGTATCACGTCTCCTCTGGAGTGGCTTCGTATTCACAGTAATATCCATTATTGAACATCAAGTGTATTTCAGCGAGATCATGCAACTTGATATTGATTTTCCGAAACTTGTATATGCAACGTATTTCTGCCAAACCTTTTTCGTTACGTAAGCAGTAAATTTTATTGATGTAATCTTAAGTAATATTGATCCTTAATGTCCTTAATATTTACACCAGTGTAAATTATTTTACTGCCGCATCTGAAGATCTTCCGAAAGACCACAGTTAAGAAAAAGACGAGTTCAATGCATGACAATCACTCAAGCACTCAGTAATAAAGGAATGCCACTAACTCAGAAGCCTTCTCCTTGTCTAAGAAGGGTGTCATTTTTTCAAGTGCAAGAGCAATGTCACTACGAACCTCACACTGGTCAGGTGGAGTTCTTCATACCACACGATGCAAAACATCTAATACTTGTGGATGAAGATAAATTTTTTTCTTTATACAACTCAAGCAACTTACGCACAATTAACTACATGATGTGTAAAATCTGATAATAAAACAGAAAGTGCCTCAACTGCAGACTGTCTAACCAGCATTTCTTGCAAAAGAAGTTAAGACAACTCTCGGTTTTCTGGAGACAAATGCCATTCCAAAAAAAAAAAACAGAAAATGTTTTTTTTTAAGTGGACGGCCGTAGTGGGTTTTTGCCTGTTGCCGAATTTAAATTTTGTATTTGTATTAATCAACCAACCAACCCTGCATAGCCTGAGCTGGGCCTAGTGTTTTTCCTTTTCTTGCAACTGCCTCCCTTTATTTTCTTGTATCCTTTCCTTTTCGCTATCTTTTTAAATTTTTTCTTCCTTAGGGGCTCACCTTTTTAGTAAGTGCGAGCAGTGTTTATGTCCACGAGGTGCCCACACTGCCCACACCACTTAGTGTTTGGCATAAGCCCTTGTGCCATTAAATTTCAAATAGCCAAACAAACAACCCATAGCCAAGAAAGTAGGATGAACAGTGTACTCCGAAACCCTTGTACTTTGCCCTTCGTTGCATTAAGCTGCCAGCTGGGTCACACGTAAGAAGCCTGTTTCGTTTTATTAGGCAGGAAAGTCTCCGACATCCACAGTCACTGATGAGGGGTGGACATCCAACGCCTCTGCGTCTACCGGCGGTTTCACTGTCATTCATCCACTTTTAATAGATACTAACGACGGCAGCTGTGAGCAACCGATGAGCTTTGTTCCTGAGATACTCGTTCTGAGCCGTCATAGTTTGCCCTTTGCCAAACTCATTTAAATCACCATCCTTTCCCCCTGTAAGCACAGAGAGCCGATTAAATCCCTCTGTATCACCACAGAACCTGTTATATACCTTTCCTTTTCTACACTGTCACATGACCTCCACGCCAACAACGGGCGCTCATTGGCTGTGTAGGAGTGGCCATAATGTTTTGACTGATCAATGTAATATTTGAATGAACGCAAGCTAGAAAGTTTTGTAATTAAAAGCCTATATATAACACATTTAGCAAGCAGTTGAACTCGCTGTGTTGAATCAGTGAAAGAGTTGCGATATTTAAATCAGGAAGTCTATATCCACCGAAGCAAAATTGACTTGAGATAAGTAAAACTGTCATTCATGTTATCTTATAACAAAAAACACTAAATTTTTATAATAAATTCCACAATTATTTATTTAAAACCGTGTAATTTTTAATTTATATGTGTTGTAAGAGAGGAATTGTTTTATGTAACAGTTTAGCAGCATATATGTTTTAGCATATGTAGGCCAAAAAGTTATTTTCCCACGTGTTGGATTTCCATAATAGTTTTACAATGAAACAAAAGTGTGAGTTAGGAGATTGTTGAGTATCAAATCAATGTTAGACAGTGGGGAAAAGAATCAATAGATTGCTTCCTAATTCATTGATTTTATATCACCGTCATCTCCATAGTTTTCATCTTTGACTGGCTTACGAAGATAAACCTTCCAAGTTGTTGCAGAAGATGTGTCTGACAAACATTGCTGCTCCCAACGATACAGTAACAGGGGATAACGATGATATACGATACTATAATACTTGCGCTAATTGGCCGATATTTTAATGGGAAGGTTCCGTAACTCCGTGATAATTTCGTGAATTCTCAGAGTTAGAACGAGGAGTTTTCAGTGTAACTCGCTTCGAATCGCGAAGTTTGGAGCTGCATCAACCATGCTTCGAACTTTGAATTTAGCAGGATAAAAAGTTATTAAATGATTTGTAAGGCCGAAGTTCGTGCCCTTTAGGGGCTCCTCTTCTGGTGAGAACGGGGAGTGACGTGGCGTCCTCGAGTTGCCTGAGTCATATAGTGCTCTGTGATCACCTTCTGTTTGTCACAGCGCGGCCTTTACAGGCTCTTGTGCCATTAAACTTCATACAGCCAACTAATCAACCGAAGTTAGTGCGTCAGTTACTTGTCTTCTGGAAGTTGAGTCTTAGTTTCCAACTGCAAGTATTGTTCTGCTAATGATTCACCTCCTACCAAAAAGTTGATAAAAGCGCCAATCACAATGACGATAAATCGTTTCTTGTTTCTGCACAAATTCGCCACTCCAGTGGCGCAGTGGTACCGGTGACGGGCTACTGTGCTGAGGAGCCCGGGTTCGAGTCCCGGCTGGCATGGGTGTATGCGTTTGTCTTCATCTTGTTCATGTTCATCTCGTGTTTGGCACAGTATAATCTTACTAGGTTCTTGAGCCATAAAACACCAATCGTCATCTTCTGCACAAATTCGGAAATTCCTACGAGCGAAGTAGCGCAAGCAAATAAAAAAAAATGTTTATCTGCCTTCGTGAAGTAGAACGAAGACTGCAGAAAATCAGCAAAGCGGTTCACCATATCATAGACATGAATGAACACTTAGCCGAGGCTTTTACTCTTTTAAACTTCGATTTCACACAACAGGAAGCCGAAGGTAAGTATTTCGTGAATGTCAAAAACAGGAATTTTCTGATACTGCTTCTGGTGATTCATTCTCAAACGATTTCGCTGACGTTGCACCATACGAAAAGAAAATCGAAATGTTACAACGAAGTTATGGAATGGCATTTGTCTCCAGAAAACCGAGAGTTGTCTTAACTTCTTTTGCAAGAAATGCTGGTTAGACAGTCTGCAGTTGAGGCACTTTGTTTTATTATCAGATTTTACACATCATGTAGTTAATTGTGCGTAAGTTGCTTGAGTTGTATAAAGAAAAAAATGATCTTCATCTACAAGTATTAGATGTCTTGCATCGTGTGGTATGAAGAACTCCACCTGACCAGTGTGAGGTTCGTAGTGACATTGCTCTTGCACTTAAAAAAATGACACCCTTCTTAGACAAGGAGGCGGCTTCTGAGTTAGTGGCATTCCTTTATTACTGAGTGCTTGAGTGATTGTCATGCATTGAACTCGTCTTTTTCTTAACTGTGGTCTTTCGGAATGATCTTCAGATACGGCAGTAAAATAATTTACACTGGTGTAAATATTAAGGACATTAAGGATCAATATTACTTAAGATTACATCAATAAAATTTACTGCTTACGTAACGAAAAAGGTTTGGCAGAAATACGTTGCATATACAAGTTTCGGAAAATCAATATCAAGTTGCATGATCTCGCTGAAATACACTTGATGTTCAATAATGGATATTACTGTGAATACGAAGCCACTCCAGAGGAGACGTGATACCGGTTATGGGCTACTCTGCTGAGGAGTTTGGGTTCGAGTTCTTGTCGATATGGGTGTTTGTCTTCACCTCGGCTCATATTCATCTCGTGTTTGGCACAGCATGAACTTAACTAGGTCTTTCAGCCAGAAGACGCAAGCATCATCACCATCTGTGAATACGGAACAAAGTAAAAATTCAGAATGAATCGAAGTGATTGGAATGACTCCAACAGAATGGTTAACTGGTTACATCGAGGGTAGATCCCAGCTGGTTTTTATCCCCTTGTTGATTAATATTACGCATGTGACGACGGAACTGGTTTCCGCAATTTTATGGGCTTTTGGGGCGTGGTCACCCATAGTAAGCTATTGCCCTCTAGCTGACTTTTATTTTGTATTTGAAATTTGTTAAGAGTTAGTAAGTAATCGCAAAGAAAAATTAAGAACAAATGTTATTGTAGCACTTATTCAAATTTTGCAATTCTGTACAAAGCAGAACTAAAAGTGAGTCTTTTGTTGCTGGCAGTTTACTTTGTGCTTTGCACTGCATGACCTTTGTGGGTCATTGTCTGCAAACCAATTTGTCTCAACCAAACAATTTTTCGCTTTCAGAAAAAAAAGAAACATTGCTACAGTGTTGATTAATGAGTGTGATCACCCCTTGCTCCAATACATCGATGTTACATGATACCAATTAGACGAGTGGCGCAGTGGTACCGGTGACTGGCTACTGTGCTGAGGGGCCCGGGTTCGAGTCCCGGTTGGTATGCGTGTGAGTTTGTCTTCATCTTGGTTAATGTTCATCTCGTGTTTGGCACAGTATGACCTTACTAGGTCCTTGAGCCATTAAACGCCAATCATCGTCAGCATGATATCAATGAGACTTGATGAGTTGTATTGACGAAAGCTCCCAGTCCTACTGCAGTGCAGTTTCGAGCTCAGACATGCTCTATGGTGGTGGCTGACCAGGGAAAAAATTTCTTCCAACAACATCCCACCATGTTCAAAGAAATTAAAAGTGAAAAGTCCGGCAACGGGGCTGGCCACAGCATGCATTGGATATCTCTGCTTTACAAAGTTATTCGACTAGTAGCGAACGGTAATGCCTCGTATCTCGTTGGAAAAAAATGAACACGAGGTTTTTGTACCTTCTACCAGTAACAGAAATTCTGTCGAAAATCTTGGTCTATGCGCCCATTGTACATTATACCCGTATAGCCCAACGCTATCATCATGATAGCGTTTTTTTTTGTTGTAATTTTTCCACGACAGTTAGGTGTTCACTAACGAATCCACTTAGGATTTCCACGTAGTGCCATCGTCCCCTCATGGGCTTTTGGTGAGCATAGGGAAGGACGTGGCGTCCCCTAGGTGACTAAGCTACGTGTTATCGTTTCCTTCTTCCATCGCCCGCCTCTCATATTTCTGTGTTGTGACTGCCAAGACCATTGATTTCGTTTAGATTATGTGCCTTTGTTCGAATTTTACTTCTCTTCCTCCATTTGTTATTTTTTGTATACCGTTCCCTTTTTGGTTCTTGTGCTTGTTTTGTTTGTCATCGTCTATTGCGTGTTACTTTTTTTAGGGGTTACCGGTCCACGCGGCTATACCCTACATTTAAAGGATTTCTATCTTTGTCCTCAGCGTGTGGCTGAAAGTTTGCCTTGTGCGGAAACTCGTGTCGCTTGTAATGGGATCCTGGTAATTGAGGGGCAAGGTACTGTCCGTAATACATTGCTTTGGCCCCGGCTACAGTTAGACGGGAGCTTCAGTCACGTTTCCCGACTGCCATAATCCGCTGAACCGTGGGAGAATCAGCGGTGCTTCCTCACTAGGGTTTAACTAATGGTTTGGATCCGGAATGATTAGCCTTCTTGCCAGCTCATTCGTGATGATATAGCTTCTGGTTAGCCCTCGCATGCTTGCACGTCCCCTTGTGGGGCTCGGTGGTTGGTTTGGGCCACCGGGAGCAGAATATTTTTATACTTAACTATGGATACTACTGCTGCAAATTCTGCGAGCGGACCCTCAAAGAGTGTCCGAACCAAATGCTTTACTTCTACCTTTGATATTACTGTTTCAACTGCAACATCATATTCCATTCTACTGACCCTGATTTTTCTAAATTATCCCCGTTCGTTGAAGGGCATCTATCAATCGCTGGCACACCGAAGTTGGTCAAGAGATTAGTCGGGTGACACTCCTGGAAGCCGCTTCTCCCAAACAGTCTGCTACGCTATTGTACGTCTTTCGCCAGCCTGCCCGTCAGTGTAACTCACGGTACTTTGAACACCTCGCGTAGCGTGATATTGGAATCAGATCTTATCCACGTTTCTGACATACTACTACTTTCCGAACAAGGAGTTACGGCTGTGCGCCGTATTTTAACGCGTAGAGACGATCAGACGGTAAATGCAACGCATATAATCTTAACGCTTAACATACCTATGTGTCACGCCGTAGTAAAAAATGGAATTATGGAAATTAACACGGTACAATTAAAGAATTAAGGCCAAAGGGAATGAGCAGGAAGCCCGGAAGAAGAGAACTGAAATAGTGAAAAAACCAGAGACTGGGAAAGACGAGTGAAAAGAGATTTTGGAAAAGGTACAGCTGAACGCTAAACAGATACGTCAGTGTGCCTTCAGGCCTGACAAAGAACTTGAGAGCTTCGACTCCACAAGTAACAGAGCGGGTAACGGGTTTTCAAAATTAAATGTACTCGTTTGTGTAAATAAATGACGTTTGTTAGTGGATATGAAAAGTGCTCAGATGGAAGTCTCTGTTGAGGAAGAAATTTCGCCGTTGTGTAGATCGGCAGAATAAGGGATATTTTTAGAACATAGCGATAAGGACAGGAAGTTTGGAGATGGTGGATTGATGAGATGGATAATACTGATTTAATATACTAATAATGAATTATGACAGTGTTGCGTTAGTAGAAATTATGAGGTTGTAGGAAAGGTTATGGGACCCATCCTGAGCGGGATTTTAAGTGGCTGTTGAACGAGTGGAAGGAAAAATCCCTTACGTTTTAAAACTGCCCAATAAGAAAAGTAGACATCTTAAGTAGAGGTTGGTCCACTGGTGGTTATCATGATGATGAGACGCGACGTTTCGACCGACAGCTAAGGCCTTCACCAGGCGAATGAGGTGAGGTGCAGAATAGCGCAATATATACTATGGTTGTGGGGAAACTCAGTGAAGTGCACCCTTGAAATTCCCTATGGGGAAACCCCATATAGGATATTAGTTGTTGGCATATATATATATACACATTGTGAGTTCGGGTTAAGGTGGCGGTACGACCCGGAGAGTTGATTCGATCTGTTCACTGCTTTTTCTTTCACTTTGTAAGATTCCGAAAATTCGAGAAACTGCTGCTTCTCTATTAGAGATGTTTCTGTAGATGACTTCGTGGGAATAAAAATCCGGTTCGTGGTGTTCGATCACTGCGTGTTCTGCGAGTTGGGATCAGAAGTCTTTCTATTGTACGGCACAGGCGTGTTCTTTAAGGCGTACCGAGACGGATCTTTTGGTGTCCCCGATGTAAACCTTGTTGCAATCTTTACAAGGAAATTCGAAAGACGACTCCCGGCGATTCACCGCGAGCAGTCGTCCCTTTCACGTGCACTACAACGTCGCGAAGCTTGGAGCATGGTTTGTAAAAGGTCTTAATGCCGACCCACCGGAGTATTCGCGATATCTTCTCCGAAACGCGTTCAACGTATGGCAGGACGACTTTAGCCTTTACCTCCATTTTCACGCCCCCGTAAGCCAACTCACACTGACAAGTATTTAGATTTCAAGTCCCACCATCCGACCTGCCACAAAGTATCTGTTGTAAAAACCTTGCATCATCGTGTTGCAACCCACTGCAGTGAAGAAGAATTACGAAACAAGAGGTCCCATATGTCAACAGGGCCCTCAAGCAAAATGACTACCCTAAAAGATTCATCGCGAGGAACCGCTGCACTTTTGGCTTTAACCGCAATTTGTTTGTTGGAGCATCAGTTTCCGTCCGCATGACGACATACCATATTGCTGTTTTGTCCCAAACCTGGGAAAGATCCCACCACACCTTCGAACTGCAGACTTATTGCGCAGACCAGCTGCATGTGCATACTACTGGAACGGACAGTCAGTGCTCGATTGGTACAATTCCTAGAATTCCATGCTGTCTTGTTCCTGTTCCATTGCTATCTTCGGCGGCTTCGCTCCACAATAGACAACTTACTCGCACTGGAGACGCCCGCCGGAAGGCGTTCGTTCATCGACCTCACATGGTGTCGATCTCCTTCCACCGGCAGAAACCTACGATCGCACGTGGCGTTATGGCATTCTCCGTGACCTGAGTGCTATGGGGCTCCAGAGACACCTGCCGATATTCATCCGGAATTTCGTTATTGATTGCACTTCCAGGTTCGTGTTGGCACGACACTTTCCCGCCACTTTCCCCAGGAAGGCCTCCCCCAGTGCGCAATTTTAAGCGTCCCATTATTCATCGTTAAATTGAATGGCATTCTGCCTACACTTCCTCCAGGAATCCAGTGCTCATTGTACGTTGGCGACTTACAAATTTCTTGCAGCTCACTGAATATGCAACTTTTCGAGCGTGGCTTACAGCTCGGCTTGAACTGATTGCTTCATTGGGCAGATGAAAACTGGTTTCGCTTTTCACTAGAAAAGACTGTCCTGACGCAGACATTCTGATTCGAGTCGTATCTTAGGATCCATTGCGATTCCGTTTGTTCCTGAAACCCGTTTTTCCCGGTGTCATCTTCGACCGATCCCTTACTTTCGCGGCACGTCTTCCTCATCTGAAAGTGAAACGTAATAAGCTGAACATCCCCAAGGTATTATCTACCTCTTGGGGCGCAGACCTTGTTTCGCTCTTGGGCCTGTATCGATCCCTCATCCGATCCAAGGTGTACTGTTTGTGCTCTGTATAGTTCCGCTCGTCTAACTCATTTGAAGTTGCTTGATCCGGTGGCCCACCAAGCACTCCCTGTTTGTGCACGGATGCTTTCTGGACATCTCTTGTTCAGCGTTTATACTTGATACTTGAACAGATTTTCGGAGTAGTAGCTCGCATCCGTGCTGCTGTTAACTCCTAATATCAATTCGGACACAGAAATATGTGCAGAGAATAGCATATATAATACTTATGCATGGAGACAATGAGACAAGAGCACAGGCAAATCGACAATGTTTAATCAACAGGACAGACACATACCATGCCCGAGGAGGATTCGAACCTCAACCTTGGTGAACAGCAGTCCGGGACGGAACCACTGCGCCACCCCGGCGGCGCGTTTATACGTCGAGGCTCATGAACCGTTCTTCGAGCTATGTCGTCAGAACGTGAGTTTGCTGTACTTCACGAAGTTGCAGTCTACCTATGCTTTATAGCAACGAGTGTTTGAACCCCCCATGTACGTCTCTTTAACGCACGGCAGTCTTGCGTCCCTACTTTCCAAATTCGGAGGCGTTTGTTTCTGAATGAGCTGGGTTTGAATGTTCCTGGCATTGCACAGTGTTGAGGCTTTTCTTACATATTGAGAGCAGCTTCAACCTGCGGTTTTGTTTCGATCTGTGCTAGTTTGCCAAATGCAGTTACCCCCCACGTTCAATATGTACAGTTTTACCTTGCACATGGTGCCGCAAATTCCAAACATGCCCCATCTTCACAGTTGGTTCTGTTATGGTGTGCTGTGCAATTTCTATTGCTGACCTCTTTTCTGTACAGGCATCGATTTTCACTGCCGCGCTTCATTCAGTCTCCTTGGCGTTAGAACACATTCGCCATTGTTCTCTCTTACGAATATGTGTGTATTCTGACTCAGTGCTTTGAAGGCTTTGTTTCTCTGCAGCATCCCGCCCATCCTGTGCTGACCCACATCCTTGTTACTTTGCAAGATTTGCGTACTCGTGTATATGACATCCGATTTTGCTGGCTTCCGGGACATTTCGGCATTCGTGGGAACGATGCAGCAGGCCGGGCTGCAAAGTCTTCTGCGAATACCTCTCCCATTCACCAACTAGAAGCCCGTTATTCCAGCCCGTCTTCATGATCGTTGGCAATGTTGCTGGGACATAGACTTCGAGCAAGCTGCATGTCGTAAAGGCTATAGTTGCGGACTAGCAGGACTGCCCTCTCCATTCTCGACGAGCCGAACGTTTTACTCACTCCGCTGGGTATTGGTGACACCCGCTTAACACGAGTTCCTTTTGCGCGGCGAGGAGCCACCTACTTGTTACTCATGCTATTCAATTTTAAGTATTCAGCGCATTTTCATTGATTGTCCTTGTTTTGCGTCTCTTCGTCTCCATTTTTTTGTCTTGCATTTTATTTAGACTTTCATACCATTTTAACGACACCATTCAATTTGACCATTTTAGCACCATCATTTGATTTGACCATTTTAAAGCGTTTTATGATTTCTTGTCATTTGTGTTTTTGCTTTGCAGCTTTGCATTTTTGGTTTTCATCGATTTTTACCTTTTGTGTGATGTGGTTTCATCACATTTCTTTTTATCTCCATTTTTTTGTATGCTCGTCTCATGTTTACAGACGGTTACACTTTTACGTCTCACAAAGTGCTCTCTTCAGGAGTCGCCTATGGAACTGAGGATCATACTCTTAATACGCTCATGTACACATGTAGGTACAGCGTACTCTTTGTGGGGGCTTAGCTTTACACGGGTACAAGTAAGACATGTTGGCTTCTTTTGTGCTTGTTTTTAATCTCTTATGTTTTATCTTGGTCCTGCTCGTCAACTTTTGGCACAGAACGACCTTGTGCCATTAAACATCAACGAACTTTCGTAAGTATGTTGTGTATGGCACAGCATGGCTTTTACAGGCTCTCTTGAGTGTCGTTGAATTCAAATTAAACAACAAGTATACGTCTTTTCCAAACTTTTTTGGATAAAGACATGCGTGTCACATGTCATTTACTGATGTGTCGCCCTTTTTTCTTGATGTTTCTTTCGTTATTAAAGAACTTTTTTAAAGATTGTTTCAACCTGTTAATTTCTAATGTTTTTACGTATTTAGCAGAATATATTTACTCTCTTTATTCGGTTATTATTCAACTTCGTTTTGTTCCATTTAACCTCTGACAACCAGCTGATACCCGGAAGTGTTTT
>JJRW01S0000932.1:180453-196391 GCA_001188405.1 Loxosceles reclusa
CGTTTTGGGAACTAGGCCGATTTCCAAGTGTTCTATTGTTCTTCGAGCCTTTGTTACGGCCGTATACTACTCACAACATCGAGTGGGGCCGTGGTCAGACCAAACAGTCAGAGGTGGGGTGTCCTGGCTTCAACAGCTTGACAAGATTTAACACTACAAAATGGGTCAAGGATTCGCCTTTCACAAAAAATAGTAATACACAAAAGGCATGAGAGGATAGGAGACGGCACCCGGCCTGTTCCTGTGTCGCGGCCGATTCCTTAAACATTGGATGTAACGACTCTAACCCTGCCCTTCCCCTTAACACATTAAAAACGGAGTCATAAGCTTAACAACCAACACGCCTCTGTTAAACAAAAACAAAACAAAAACAAAGAAAAAACAGGAAACAGTTATTACGCCACGTCAAAACAGATGACGTGTCGAAAATACATTAAAACGAAATTGCTCACGAGAATTTCGAATTTATTTTTATTTATTTATTTAGCCGTCACATCTCAACAGACCAACGTCTAATGACCGAGATGTACATAAAAATTCAGATACACGCAGGTGCATTACAAGTTTGAGACTACATTACGCTTGAATACAGTAAGAGGAAGGGAGAACATATCCAATGCAACTGTTAACAAATTGTACAATAAGCACGAACGATAAGTAGGCGGAATCTTAAGGGCATTAGTCCTGCAATAATATAAATTCGTCTCTCGTGAATTCACTCCAGGCACACAGATTTTCAGAGAAGTAAGGAATTTTGGGAAATCAATAGAGTTGTTGATCAGTTTATACAAATACAGAAAATGATGCAGTTTCCGCGTTAGCTTAAGAGAAATCATGCAAAATTGATGCATCAGATCGGACGCATTGATATCATACAAGTATATTCCAAAACATCGGAAGAACAAATACCTTAGTAATTTGTTTTGAACATTCTTCCAGCTCGTCAGTGTATTTAGTATGGATTGCTTGCCAGATTACCTCACCATGTTCTACCTTTGAGTGAACATAAGCATTGGACAGATGAATGATCGTTGCACTGTTCTCGAATTGGAGACTGTTGCGTATGGGGAATCCTAAAGTACGGTAGGCAAAATTAGTGGGACAGGAGATGTGCTCCTTGAAAGACAAGCGAGTGTCAAATGAGGCTCCCATGTCACGAACTGTGGATGCCCTCTTAACAAGGGCACCGTCAATGATTTAATCAGATGTTAATAGGGTGCATTTCCAAGTGTAAGAGACAACGGAGCATTTTGAAATATTCAAACATAATTCATTACTCCAACACCACTGACATAAAAGGTTAATATCGGACTGCAAAGCAAAAACATGTCCAAGCGATTCGATAGTTCTAAACAAATTCAAGTCGTCAGCGTAAAGCAAGCAGACTGATCGGCGGAGAGACAGTGGGAGGTCATTTAAGAAACTCATAAAGAGTAGAGGTCCTAAGTTGGAGCCTTGAGGTATGTCTGATGTGCTGGCATAAGAAAAAGAAGTGAATTGGATAGCTTTGACGCCTAGAGAGAGAGACCAATGAAACAAATAAAACATGGACAAATTCAGAAGATTCCGAGAAAGATGAAGTTAACTCAGTTTCAACAGAAGTACATTATGATCTACACGGTCAAAGTCTTTGGCAGTGTCAGTATAGATAGCATCCACTAGCAAGTTCTTGCCTAAGAGTTCGTTATCGTGTCAGTAAAAGAAATTAAATTCGTTGTAACTGAGCGTCTACGGATGAAGCCATGCTGATGAGGGGAGATGACAGGTTCGAAGTTTCGATAAAGTTTCTCATAGACCGTGGTTTCGATGATTTTTGCAAAAACTGAGATAATTGAAATAGGTCTGTAATTTTCAACATTTTCTTTGCTACCAGATTTATGTATGGGAAACACTCTCTCTCACTTTGCGATTACGAAAGAGACTGGTGTAATTTTTACGGTGGTTGTTGTGTCACATGAAAGTTCTTTAAGCACTAGAAGAGTGCCCGTGCGTTGACTGTGAAAAAATACGGATTATAAAAGAAGAAAGGTTCTACTTAATCAGTGTAAAATTGCACTGATGAAGATACTATGTCGAACCTAAACGGAATTCTACGTAAAGATAAGTAGAGTTTGAACATTGAGCCAATTAAAACCCCTAATTAGACGAAAGGTGTAAATTAGAAAGTTTCTAAATTTAAACTTTAAAGTAAATTATTAGAGTGTAGCTGAAAGTGTACAAGTACTGACTAAATACAATATGTGTGCAAATTTACTCTGTTTTGAAATTTAAAGTGATTTGAATCGCATATGATTTATTTGCCAAGTAGTATGCGGAAAAAATAGTTTCTATAAATATTATTTACTTGGATTTATATTGTGAACAAAAATAAATTATTGATTTGAATTTTACTTTGTTTACATTCACTAGCACGTTGGTAAATATTTAGTTAATTAAGTTTGAAATAAATTCTTATTTTTTTGCAAATGTGTATTTCAAAGAACTGGATATTGCGAAACACAACTGCAAAACGTTATTGCAGAAGTAGAAGTCTCACAAATTCTGAAACTTAATTTTCTGACACCGTTTGGATTCAGAGTTTAACCCTCCCGCCGGTATTTGTGCATCCAAGACAAGCATCCATTGGATGCTGTCTTGGACGGCAAAAAATAAGTAATAAACCTGGCTCAGATTGCCAAGGTAAACGTTCTATCTGGTTTGTGTCCCATTGGTGCAGTGGTCAGCATGTTCGGGTGCCAACCGAAAGACGCGGGTTCGATGCCCGGATGGGCCAGAAATACATTTATCTTCTTTGAACATATACGGCAGCTACAAGACCTGGAGAAATTTCTTCTTATGGTGAAAGCTGTCGGGCATGCAAGTTTAATGTAAGTTTCAAAATGTCTGTGTGCAGAGCCGTTTCCCACTACTCACCAAGTGGCGTAGCCCTGTGCTCGTCGCAGCCAATAAGTTTGCAACTGAACAATAGGCTAAAAGTGTTCTATTGTCAAGGAGATAGAATGGATACCTAAACCGTAAAAATGGAAACCTAAACTGGAAGGATAGTATACGTTGTAGGAAGAGAACTGTGTAGATATCACGAATATACTCACATGTCCAAAATTAAAAGTCTGAATGAAATGTTCGGCCAAAAGAGGAGAATATCAACTGAAAAAAGAATGATAAGCACGCGGAGATTCAAAATGATGCCAGTAATAAAGTTTTACTTTGGGTTTCGTTTGTAAATCTCTGGCTACTTATGCATGCAATGTCCAGTTTTCAAACGACGCACTCCTCGCTAGCAAAGTGCATTTCAAACATGCTTATTTGCCACGGTAAACACTTCACTTCATCAGGAAATGTTTCTTGCACTCACTAACAACGATACCTTGTGAATATATGGCAAGCGAACTTTGCGCTGCGTTGTTATCAGTTATCTCATTATTATTACACATAAATCTTAGTTATTACACATAAATCCGCATTTCCGTTGGCTCAGTATGCAAATGTGTTTCTCCATTTACATCTTCCTAAGGAACAGGTGCATGCATTAAGCTACTTTTGTCTCATTCTGTGAAATCAATGAGATTTTAGAGCACCAAACGGAAAACTATAACAGTACTTCTCATTGTTTTCAAGCAGTTTTTGGTAACAGACATATTCGTTAACGCGAGAGAAGAAACTGTGTGACCTTTGTAAAATGTATTTCTGATCACAGTTATTAGATTGAATAAAAAGCACACAATTTTTTTAAAATTGTTTTTGCAATTAAAATTTGATTCACAATTTTTGTCTGTGCAAAGATATTTCTGACACATAAGCCGACGGATGTTGCATTTCAATCCGCCTCATTGTTTAAAAAGATATTTTTGTTTACAAGAATGGTCTTAAGCAAGTATGAAACAGTCAGAGGCATTAAAAATCTCTCAATTATGCAAACTTTAACACACTTTTCGATAGAACTCTCTGCGTAAGGAAATACAAGGTTATTTTTTATTCACGTTTACAATCACTTGAAACGCAATAAACTTTGGTGTTCAATTGACGAAGACTGTAAAGGACCTCTTGCTGATTCCCTCTACCCAAAGACGACACAAAATAAAGCAAATCCAGTCTTCGGAAAAGCAAAGTAGAATTAGTAACATACAGGGATCAAACCATCTGAAGCTGCGATTGTGACAAGCTGAATAAAAATAATTACAGGTGATCGTAATTAAACTTGGCCTATTCAGAGCACTCTGTAGATGTAACGAAAATGCCGATTCAGTTGATAATTTGTAGGTAGACAATTCGAAGGATGCTGTGAAAGATTTCACACACACAAAAAAAGTGCAAACATTTTCCACTAGAGGGCGCATTACATCGACAAAAAAAGCTGCAAACTCCAATACAAGCAACGTTTGTTTATTTCTTACAAACAGTTTAGCGGTGTAAAGCATATTGTTCAATGTGGGTCCCCTCATTAAGGTGTAAAATGTGCAGGCGATGATCAGTATGTTCAACAGATGACCGCGGCTGATCACCAGTGATCTATCGCACATGCAACTGTATACGGTTCTTCAGGTAGGCCACAGTTGCAACATTCAATCGCTATACCACGTTCTTAAAAAGATCCCATAACCAAAAATCGCACGGAGTGAGATCGAAAGAACGGGACGGCCATTTAAAGATGGCCAGCAAACGGGCATTAAGAGAGTTAAACCCACTTGACGCTGAGGTTTCTCGGGCATTAAGTTGTACGAGATGGGTTGAAACAAAGCCTGTACCAGGAAGTATGATACGTTAGTGAATTATGTTTTGGCGTGAGCAGTTTCTCCCGTGTATCCACAGAGCGTGAGAGGCCCATTCACGCTAAAGTGCGCATACGTGTATTCGTTGTGTGGATACACTTCAGTTTTCATAGAAATCCACTGTTTTAATTTTAGGGCAACCAGACTTTTTTCGTGCGGTTGCTGTTTTTCACGAATGAAGAACGTACTACTTCGGCGTCTTTATTTTCTTGTCAATTAATTAAATCGAGATGTCCGCTACGGAATTGCTAAAATCCATCACAGGTTAATAGTGTATATTGTATAGTGCATTTAATGATGGGTTGAATAACATCAGCGTCAAGTCCGGATGTGACTTTTTTCCCTTCATTAGGTGATATACATCCTTGCTATTTGATGGCCGTTTTGTTCTTGCTCAACCATTCCGCGTGAAAAATATTTACCTGCATCTGACGTTTGTCCATACAGGAGAATCTTTTGTGGCAGTTTCACGAGAAAATCAACTGCACTGGCCAAATTGAAAATTTAGTGAGCGTTACGACACTAATAATCTACCAGCGATCATCGACAATAAATCTTTACACTTCCCACAGTTAACTTAATTAAGCCACCGAAAAACAGGCTACATTTGTGAATATTACGTAGTCTCTAATCTTTGGCATCTCTGGTTTATGTATTAATGCTGAAAAAGTTAAATTTGTTAAAAAGTTTCTTTGTCCTTGACTTCACCTGTAACGTGAAATGGTTACTATGGCTGTGAAAAATATGACTTGTATACAGTGTCACATGTATCCTAGACATTTTTAAACCCACAACGAAACAACATATTTATATTTTAAGCGACCTGGCACATTTGTTTGCGAAAACTTTATGCTGTACAGGCACTACGTAACTATAAATCAGATTGGTTTAACATGCATCTGCACTATCTTCGTTGAAGACAAAAATTCACAAGTGGAAGCTCAGATCCACTTTCCTGGAAAATATTCGTCTCCAATTTTGATTCTCTAAGCGTTATGTAGCAGAATTTGAATGATTAACCCTTTGTTTTTAAAACACAGGAATAAACTCCAATATATAATGCTAGATTTAAGAGAAAAATTCAACTACAACTAAATGACATGACGGTTCAACCTTAAGCAGTCTTTTCAGGTTGGGAATTCTAAAACTTTTTAATTTTCTCACCCCAAGTGTAAGCGTTAACAATGTTGGCCCTACAAACGTCAGCGTAACATAAAACTCTTGCTTTGTTGCTTGCTTCTTCTACTGGCGGCTGGCCAGAAGAGTTGGAAAGTTCTAATTTTATTGGCCCAATTCCCTTAATTCTAAACGAAAGAGTCTGGCGCTTTGTGAAGTAGCGGTACAATTTACTAAAGTATATGGAGTTTCACCTACTCATAATTTTGATTTTGTTCCCCTTACAGGAAAAGTTGTATAAAAAGTTTCGCGTAATTTGAAGAACTTAATTCCCAGATGTACATTTTCATTGTTTTGGCTCATGCATTTACTTTTGCTTAAAAAAGTCACGTAAATTCATTTTGTCGGTAAGGAACATTTAAAATACATAGCAACTGAACGAAAATCTTAACGTTATATTAAAATATGAAAGGCTTAAAAGAGGTTTTACCTAACTTGTAACTAAGCCAGACCAGGGAAGAATACAGTTTGAAAACAAAACTTTTAAACAAATACAAATTAATAAAGATGCAAACCAAAAGGCAGCTACAGTAAAAGCTACAGCTGGCCATGCTCTAAAAATCCAATGAATCTCGGAATTATTTTACGTCGTCACATGAATATCATTAATCAGCTGGAAAATTAAACCATCTATGGGATCTACTCTTGAAGTAGCCATTTAACTTTTCTATAGGAGTCAATATGACAACCTCCGTCAAAAAAACGCACGGTTTCGATACATGTTCCTTCATCCAATACGTATATATTGCATAATTTACGGAAAGGAATTCCCTTGTCCGAAATATACCATAAACTACGATGAAAAAAACAACAAAAACTGCATAGAAAATAAAGGAATTAAAACCACGTATATCATTTATATACAAAGAAAAATACACAGTGTGAGATCTACCAATAAAACTTATAACATTCAAGTACCCATGTCCGTCGACAACATACGGAACATTAAGAGATCTAAAAAAAAGTGTATTAGTCAATGTATTAGTGAGCATATTCCCTAAACATGAATCGAAACGAATGTGTTCGGAAAATACTAGATATATGGGTTATTAGTCGCTTGTTACCCCGACAAACAGTTGAAAAACTAGAAACTGTTCTTCTGCAGGATTGAGACAGAATTCTGCAGTTCCAACTTAATAATCTGATTGACTTCATGGGTCAGAGACGTGAAACATGGTTTTCCGTCAGAGAGAATCATGATCCTTATTAAAATTGATTTTTATTTCATAAATCACATTTTTTGTTCGTTTCTTGTCATGCATAAAATATTTTTTTTTTTCTTTTGTGACATAAATCTCGAATTAATTCATTTATTCATTATTTCTTGCGTCATTTTCGTTTCTCATAGCTTACAACATTTACCGCATTGATGGATCATATGTCAGCTTCTAACACTTTCCGTCATCCGTAGCTTCTATCTAAATCCACAACATCCCCTAATTGTTTCGAGCGGTGTATTTGCTTGTCGTAATAAGTCAATAATTTTGGTTGAATTTACTATGCGGATTCCTAAACACGTGCCTTCAGAAACGGAACAATTTTATCTTTCACAGATCGAGTGTATTCTCATATATCACATTTATTTCTGCAAAGAAAATTGATGTATGTATCTCTCACGTGGGGAAGTGGAGAGGGAATTCCACGAAACACTCCATCCTTCCTTTGTGATGCTTCTTAGAATAAGCAATATGCTGCTGCTTAGCAACGGAGCCCCAAGGGTACAGCTGCTTTCGACAGCAAATGTAAAAATATTGAACTGGATTAACGTACTTATTTCTTTCTACATGCCATGTTTGGCACGGTCGATATTCTAATAAATACAATTAAGTAGTTTTTGTTCTCCAATTTATAAAAGGGATGAAAGGAAGAATTTTGTTCTTCAAAGAATCACACACACAGAAATTAGACCGCAATGAGGTCGGGTATCATAAATTCTAGGTTTTTTCTTCATTCCTTTCAAACCGATATCGCACCTTGCTTTGGTACTATTCAGCTTAATCAAAACTAAAGTTTCCCAACATGTCACACATGCGCCTAGGTGTCACTGTGTTATTTTACAACTAGTTACTACTTTTCAATGTAGAGGGGTTGGGCAGAATAATTCGAGCACCCCTATTTGCACACAGAAAACGTGCCGGAATTCTGACGCACGTGCAGCGGATGCAATCGCCCAGTTTTTTTTTTTTTTTTTTTTTCAGTCATATAGCTGATATTTCTACTTCTGGGCAAAATGTGTCGTACGGGTGAACGATCACTGTATCTTCCACTGTTGGTCGCATGTGCGTCTAGAGAGACCATCGAATTAAGTGTATCAACGCAGACTGCCTGAAACCTACAGATTAAACATTGAGGTGATTCCTGAATGGCTTGGGTAGCCATATTAAGGCAATAATTGGGCCCACTAGTTATGCAACGCATTATAACAAACAGGAAGTATGTATCTCAGTATTCTTGCCGACTAACTCCATCCAATATTATAGACTTTACATCCAGATGGTGACGCCATCTTTCAGGACCACAACGCTCCCATCCACACTGCTGAATGCGTTCAGCCTTGGTTTGAACAGTTGTGGGAATTGCTAGAGAACAATGTTCTCAGGATATCCATAATACACGTTTTCGTCAACGAACTAACATGAGGTTTGGTGAAAGAATCGAATTTCTTTCATATAAGTGATGTTTAACATTCATATTTGTCTATACGACGACGTACTTCAGATACTTTGAAAGGGGGTTCTATTCTTTATTATACCAGGTAAACGTTCTTTCTCTCTAACCCACCGCTGTTTACATTTATAGCATCCACTTTTGTTATTAAAACTCGGCTGGCCTTGGATATTAGGCACGTGGGTGAGGAGCCTTGTGGTGGCCAAGAAGAGGAGATATTCCGACAAATTCCTCTTTAAATAACGTGACAGTCGTGCGGCATGAGCCGGAACCTCGTATTATGCGCCGTTCTGGACTCTTTGGAGATTTGTACCACCTATTGAAAGACTGGGGTGCGGGAATCCCATTGTCTTTCAGGAATGTTTGAAACTTTGTCCTTGTTAGCAGTGCCTTAACTGTCCTCGAAGCCATGTCCTCGACAGCGGGCGGCGCTGGAGATAAAGCTCCTCATTTGGCTTTTGGTCCTAGTTTTTACTCCTCCATCTTGCTTCCAATCTTGGATTCTAATTCTTCCTTCCCCGTGGAGAAGGGAGAGGGTATTCACCGTAGTCTGTTTGGTCCGAACCCTAACAGGCACCGCAAGAGTGGCATTTCAGTGCCGATCTAGACTGCTCATCTTCACCGGCTTCAGTCGATTTCTTCGACTGCTTTTCCTGCTGGGGGGTCTTCTGGACGGCAGAGAGTTTTAAGTCGATACATTGTGCCAGTTCCTCTAGCTCGTATCGTGAAGCGTTTCTTGACGCCGTTTCTTATACAAAGCGCTAGTTAGAGAGATGTTCCATGCCGATGATCTGAGACAAGTACAAGCTTTCTCTAGATTTCCGAAGAAGTCATTACCCATGGTACCGCAGAGACCCTATACCCAGAGAAATTTGACAATAATGTCTACTACGTTCCGCGCATATATCCTCTGCAAGATCCTACATTAGTGGAGTCAAGTTTTCAGGAGTGTCAATATCGGGAAGCACCGGCATACTGTGGGATCGATTTCGTACGTCCATGCCCAGTCCACTCAGTCCATCCCTTTCCGCAGAGTCACTGTCTGAAAGACGGTCGCCTCGTTGTTCAACTAAAATTTCAGAGAGTGCACCAGATCCTCTCTTTGAGGACGCAAAATGCGCCGTCCACATAGCTTCCCTCCTTCGAACAGTTAGTACAGATTGCATACCTCCATAATCCACCTGCTTCCCGGGAGTCTATCCTCGCTTGATCATACCTGTGATCGCTCCTGTATCAAGTTTCGCTTGATACAGGAGCCAAAATGTTCGACGTCCGGTTCTTGTACAGCCTCCACATATTGTCGACATGGAAGCAACGACGTTGCATTTTTGTTCCCCGGAACATGGCATCTTCCAGGAAACTACGAAGTCCAGCTGGTGTACGCTTATCAAAATGGGCAAGGCGTCACTCGAAACCGTTCCTTAGGGGTTGACAAATACATAGGGTGAAGAACTTCTGAATTGAAGCGATGACTCAGAGCATTCGGACATTCGTTCATTTCCGAGCCTTGGCGAGAAGTCCCTTTTGCTTTGAGATGGGACATGCCCAGAATCTTTTCCATAAATGTCGGAGAATAATTTTGATTAGCAATATATGCATGAATATTAAAGGTTTCGTTGAAGCGCACATCACCCATTTTCGGTGAAGTATCCTATCCTCGAAGCTCTTTGATTGTTCTGCCCAAAGGATAATGACTGACATGTGCCATATGAGTTCAGGTGTTTTCTACAGTCATTACGATAAACTGATAAACATCAACTTCAGGTACTTTCGGAAGATGTCGTAACTTCTTAACTTGGAAACTCTGCGTAAGTATTGGATGACTAGAATAAGTGACAAGGGTGAAGAATACCTCGTGCCATATTATTGTAGACTCCTATCTCCTCAGAATATAGTAGGTAACAAGATAACAGGCCCAAGGACATCAGACCCTAGGAAATGATCTTAGGGGCTGCCTGAGGGCTCAGCACGTTCAGCTCCACCAGGAGACGAAATAGAGCCACAGCTCCCATCCATTATATGTCACTATAAGTAGTGGCACCTTCAGAAACGTGTGTTCGAGTCTTGTCAAGCCTAACCTAGCCGCAAGTATAGCGAACCACTGGGCGAACATTGAAGATGAGATGGATGTGTCAGGCTATTGCACATCCGAAAATGTTTCTCTGCTCATCTTTGCATATCCGTAGGAACGCAATACACTGACGGCAAGTACCGCTTTAATTCTTCCATTCAAGGAAGGGGTGGTATAACTTTAGAAGGAAGTCTCATCCTACTTTTCGTGAAACTTCTTTCCCCGCCAGGCTACGTGTCGCTAGTTGGCTCTTCATTGCAGCTGTCGAAGCGAAAAGCAATCTACTATCTCCCAAAGGTATCTCTCTCTCTCTCGACGGCGAGTCACCAGTTACGTTTACATACACATTCGGCTTCGGCCAGTCCAAATAGACGTCGTCTTCCACACCAAGGCTGCAGTCCCAACTTCAGCTTAAATCATCATGTTCTACCAGAAACGTATACCAAGATCACATTGTTGTTCAATGAAGGAAGGGACACCAAAATAATCAATGCCTGTGCCCATTCCGTTGTAAATGTATCTTCATTTCGCGTTCCCCTGAAGGGGGAGTACTATTGAGTAACTCCAATGATTGACGTTCTCGACAGGGAAACAGAATATCCTTAATTATCTCTCTTACTCTCTTTTTTTTGTTAGTAACAGGAAAAATAAAATCCCGGCCCAAACCCAAGTTTTCCGGCTTACGACGTACACGCTGTAGCACGCTAGAAAATACGACTCTTGGTCCGCTTCCTGAACCATTATATAGTCGGCTTGAACAGAACGTAGGTACTTATGGTTGACAAAGTTTACCTGCGGTGAGGATTAACTAAATGTGAAATTCTAAAGAGTCAGCGTTCAGCATGAGTGCCTAGTGGAAAGCCATATGTTTCTTATATTTGTGACCATTGACTAAGTTCAATTAGAAGCGAGAAACAACAAGGATACTGAGTCTGCGCAGTTGGCAGCGCAACCGCTGCATGCATATTACGTATGCTGGAATCCTGGAAACGATTTTACGTACTGCGAGCCGAAACAGAACCTTGACGATTCTGGCAAGTATCCGTTACCTGAAATTGCGTTATAATCTAATGTGTTAACAAGTTAGTGAACTGCTGTATACACTACCTAACAATAAGTTATCGGACACCTCTGCGAATGATGATGAGTGCGATCCAGATACACGCCACGCCCGTAGCTGTTAAATAGACTGTGGTGAACAACAGAGCCATCAGTTGCACGCAATATGACGCGCAATTCGGAGCTCTCTGATTTTGAGAAAGGGGTAATCGTCGGGTATCGCAGAATAGACAATCCATACGTAACGTATCCAGCGAGCTGAAGCACCCAAATTCAATAGTGGCCTACATGATTAGCAAGTGGAAGATGAGAAGTGATTGTCGGAATGTACTCGACAAGGCCTACTCAAAAAATTTGGACTTACAGACCGACAGGTGCTGTCCAGCGAAATTCGGGGGAACCGCACCCAATCGATGGTTCACATCCACGAGGAGATTCAACAGTCATCTGATAGTGTTGTTTCGGTGAATCCCGCTCACACGCTTTTCATCCCAAAGTCCAAAACACTGCGCGGTTAATGTGATGTAAAGGACGTGAACAATGGACCGTTGAACAGTAGAAACAGGTTCAATGTGGAGACGAATCAAGGCCTCTACCGTTCGGATGGAAAGGTCTGGGCTTGCCGTCAGCCTGGAGAACACCTCCTGCTGGAATGTATTGTGCCCACAGTGAAGTTCGGCGGAAGTGGAGTTTTGCTGTGGGGATGTTTCTCCTGGTCTGGCCTGGGACCCTTGGCCGCAATTCCTGGTACGCTCAACGCAGAGGGCTACCGCGCGATTTTTGATGACCATGTGCTTCCTACTTTGTGGCAGTTTTACATGGTAGATCCATGTTACTTCCAGGACGACAACGCCAGCTGTCATGCTGCTACCTCCACAATGGCTTTGTATTATGACAAAGGGGTTTATTGAATAGTCTGGCCTACCCGGAAACCGTACCTTAATTTTGTAGAGAACTTGTGGGACGAGTTGGAGCTTCGGCTAAAGGGGTGCCCCCGCCGTCCGAAAACTATCTAAAAGAACTCAACTAGCCCAGTGGAAGAAAATACCGCTAGCCGTCGTACAAAATCTTCTGGAGAGTTTGTCCCGAATGGTCGCAGCTGTAATCGTCGCTCGTAGAAGCTTCACCAACTACTGAAGTTGAACAAAGTTCGTTTCTATCGTTTTTTCGTTTCTATCACAAGCGTCCAATTACTTGGTGGGAGATAGTGTGTTTGCATTTGTGATGAGAAATGGATATCAGTGTGGGTAAAATTAAGTAATACGAGGCTAGATATATTATTTAACACAATAATAACACAATAATTATACATGTAATTAGAATTTTATCACAAGAATACGTGGTTCGATAAAATATAGTTAGATCATGATGAGAGAAGAGACAGGAACAAGAAGAAGACAATGAGGAAGACATGATAATAGTTTAGACATTTACTCCAACAATAAAGGTCCAGAGCCGTTACAGATGAATAAGGTGCATGGCGGCCCCAGGTGAAGATGCATGTGGAAATAAGGTCTGGTATGGGCGCTTGCAAATGTCGAATTCCGTTTCGAGGGATACACTATGTTTAGGTAGTAAGTGCTGGCACGTTTTGCGATCGTTGGAGCAGGCGGGTGACCATGTCCCAAACATGTTCCATGAGAGAGATGTCGGGCAAAAGGGACGGCTAAAGCAGGGTTCAAACATTGTGTAGACAGTCCGCAGTGACGTGCTCTGCTTGTGGACTGGCTGGAATTATCATGCTTGAATATAGTCCCCGGTAAATCTGTCAGCATTGGAATTGTAACATGCCGCAGGTATGATGCATGTAACGGTGGACACTCAGGATGGTGGGTAAATCGAATAAAAGTGGACTGGTGTCGTACGCAATGAGTCCAACACCGTAACACGCGGTGAAATGGACGTGTGACGCTCCATATCGATATGGGGAGAACAGCGTTGGCCCGTACTCCTCTACATATGGATGCTCAACTTTCCTGGCAAGCGCGAACCTCGATACACCTTTAACACGACGCGACTGCATTCCACTAAATTCCACTCATCGCTGGCTCGACAATACTGCAAACGCTGTTGGCGATTACCCGCCGTACTTGACAGACCTCGTAAGGGCCGCCAACAACGCAATCCAGCCTCCGCCAGTCGTCGTCCAGAGGAGTTGACACTACGACATGGTGCGTCCGGAAGTGTTGGTAGAATCCACCAGAATGGTGGATAGCATAGCTGCCGAGGTAGTTCTAGAAGAGCTCTCAATAACTCGGTCCATATGAGTTATCGTTCTTCGCGGCTTTTCGCCTGATTACTAACGCCGTGTTGAAACTACTGCTAACACCATCTCACTGCTCCAGACCTCCGTTCTCATGACTCGTGCAAGAGGCTGTCTGTAAGTAACATAAGTATCAGTAGTACCGCGTAAACCGGTCCGAATTGACGCGGCAGTCGCGAACTCAGCCTTTTTTATGCTACGGCGTGCTCATTGGCGGTGCACTGTACGTTCAATGCCGCGCACAGCTCGGGGGTATTTCGCGACGATTCGTTCCGTTTTTCTAAAGAATAAATTATACTTGTTTAGCTGTCGATGACTCATGTAAATACAGGGTAATCTCGAACTCTTGGTACAAACTTCCAAAGTTGGTACAAGATATTTCAACAATCATTTGTTGTGGTGGAATGTATGGGCGCAAGTGATACGGTGAGGCGCAGACATAGGAAGTACATGACAGGAAAGTCAAAGGGTTTCTTTACAGCGTCTTTGACAGGTGGAATGGCTATAAACGCTGTTCAAAATTTCGTACACCAACAATGATACGCGCTTATCAGCGTCGGTGTATCGATTGATGTACACATTCGAAGAATCTAGGTATTTTACGCAGACTTGCAGCAGCTACGGATATTCGAGCAACGAGATCCTTATCTGAGTCAAGTGGAGTCTCGTAAACAAGACTATTCAGATGTCCCCATAATATGTTATGGACGCTCGATAAATCGGGAGATCAGAGTGGCCAAGGGACTGCGATGGATTGGGCGTAGTCCACGCGCCCAATACATCTCTTTCCAAAAGTGGCATTCTGGTAATTGCGCACATCAATGTTGAAGTGGGCTAGCGCGCCATAATGCTGAAACCACATTCGGTTACGAATGGCAATTCTGCAGCAGTTCTGGTAAAACCTGTTCGAGAAAAATAGATGACATAGGCTATTGAGTCGCTTTGGTAGTAGGTATTGGCCAAACAAAATGCCGTTGACAATACCTGCCCACACATGCACAAGGAATCGTTGTTGATACGCATGTAGTCTCGTTGCGTGCGGATTCTCGGTTGCCCACAGATGGAAATTGTGCGCAATAAATACACCCTTGCTTGTAAACGTCGCCTCATCTGTAAATAGCACAGGCGATGTGCAGTCCGGCTGCAATGCACATTGCTGCAAAACCCACTGGCAGAAGTTCACGCGCCGAGGGTATTCTTCATGATTCAAATCTTGTACTCGCTGCAAATAGAAGGGGTATAAGCGAATTTTGTTTAACACTCTCCAAACGGTCAGTTGACTCACACCTACGTTATGGGCAAAAGTTCTTGTACTTGACACAGTTCTATCAGCCACAATGTTCTAGATGCTTCCTTCAGGGCTTGGATTGCGTGCATCTCTTCGTCGGCCAGTTTCGTGTCTGGTGATGTAGAAAGAACCTATTTCACAAAGTTGACGATGTAACCGCTGAAAAATTCTGTGATCAGACATTCGTCTATCAGGAAACTGCCCGTGATACATTCGTAGCCCAGCCTTGCCGTTACCATTTGAACGGCCGTACGTGCAATGCATGTCTGCTTTTCGGGTATACGTAAAGTCTCCCATCACGGTAGACAGCACAATGGAGAATGGCGTCTTCCCTTACCTAGAACGGCGGCTTGCCACCTACTGCCCTCTAGCGGCAACGGAACCAATCGATAACCTTATTTCTGTATTCCTTTCATGTTTTCCTGTGTTCGCGTCTCACTGCGTCACTTTCACCTATACATTCTTTTGCACTAAGTGATTGTTACAGTGTCCTTATTCGTGTCAGTTTAATTGATGATACTATTTTAAACTTCAGTTTCGAGTTCTTCTTCCAAAAGTCATACATTTTGTATACAAAAGATCTATCCGGAGATAGCACTCATTTTTATTTCTTATAACATGGAACTCTTAGAACCTTGAAGACGT
>JJRW01S0000940.1:126233-136822 GCA_001188405.1 Loxosceles reclusa
TTATTACTGTGTTTCAGCAATAACCCCTTAAAGCATTTTCGCATTAATGCATCAAACAAGCATTTTAGCTTTAATGCATCAACCAAGCATTTTAGCTTTAATGCATCAAACAAGCATTTTGACATTAATACATTCGTGAGGGGACATCCCCTATTAACTAAAAGACACCGTTTACAGCCCCCAGAGGTCAATATTTTGCTGGCCGGGCAATAGAGTTCCTGGTAACCTGAGCTGAGCCTAGCATTCTTCCTTTTCTTGCGACGGCCCTTTTCTTATTTTCTCTTTTTTCCTTTTCTTTCCCCTTCGTTAGCATTTTTTTACTTTCTTCCTTCTCTTTTCTTCTTCACCCAAGGGTTTAGCATCAACGCAGCTATGGCTCGCATGGTAGAAGGGTTATTGGTTCACCTTAGCGTGGCCGCATGTTTGCCGTGTGCGGCAACCTGTGTTACTGGAAAAGGGGATCCTTGCTGTTAAGGAGTGAGGTACTGCCCCAATGCACCGCTTTGGCCCTGGCTTCAGATTACACGGGCGTTTCAGTCGTGTCCCGAGCTGAGGCAACCGGCTAGACGGTGGAGAATTTAGTACCTCCGGCTAGAGTCAACCGATCGTGCGGGTCCGGCAGGATTAGTTTTCTTGTTGGCCCAATCGTGAGGGTACATCTACTGATTATTTCTGGCGTGCTTGCATGTCTCTTTGTAGGGCTCCGGAGTGGGTGGGACTGTCATGGCTGAATATTTTTCCTTGCAATATGGATTCTTCTTCTTTTTCAACTAACTCAAGCGGGGCCTCAGAGACCCGAACCGAAAGCTCTGCACCTAATTGCAACGAACTTGAACCACTCCCATCTTTTCGTTTTCTTCATTCAGATGATATGTCGTTACGTTCTTTGTCTCTATTCGCTATCTCCAAAGGAATTTATAGTTTAGTTGGAACACCAAAGACTATTAAGAATCTGCGTTCAGGAGATTTACTGATTGAAACTACTTCCACCACACAATCCAGATCTATTTTAAAAAGGATGCAACTGGCAAATATATAACAAAGACTATCAACCCTCATGCCACCTGAACTCCTCATGCAGAGTGATCTCAGAAATAGAATTATTTCATGTCCTACAAAGTGAGATTTTCACCGAACTTTCAAGCCAAAAGGTCACAGCAGTACGCAGCACATCAATTCGTAAGAATGGCCATCATGTCCTCACAAAACATTTTAATCTAACATCTGGAACTCCCATAATTACCATCTGATACATTGCTACTTGAAGTGACCAGTGATACCGTACATCCCGAATTCACTCCGTTGCCTGAAATGTCAACGCTTTAGTCACAATCAAGATGCTTGTCACGGTGTTCTCCTACTTATCTTAAATGTGGTCAAACTACTCATGATGTAACCTGTTCTACTGCCGTGCGGTGTGTGAACTGCCAAGGGGACCACCCAGCATATTCACGTTCACGTCCTCGCTGGAAACAAGAGCAGGAGATACAACCCCCGTCTGAAGATCACACAAAATTTCACCCATAGTGAAGTCAAAAAGCGTTTGACTCCGACTCAACTACCAGATTCTGTTTCTTATGCATAAGCTGTCCGAACTAACGTTACTTCGAATATACAGAAAGACCATCAGCTACCCTCCTTTTTCGTTACCGTCACTTTTAAACGAACCTCCTAATCATCACATGTTGAAAGCAAATTCACGCATACAAGTATCTCCACTAAACCTCCAACCGCAGAATCTAGTCAAAAAATAATAATATTTCTATTGACTCTCAAAAAACAAGATGTGAAGAATACTCCAAAAAATGACTAAACAAATAGAAAAAGGACTCATATCTCACTGTGCTCTTCTGCTAACCGAACCAACGGATGGCATACTCATATCAGAGGAGGGAATGGATATAGATGGTTTCGTAACAGTAAAATCAAAGAAAGTCGCCTTGAAGCGGCAGCAACATCAGACTAAGCCGCCTCCTCCTACATAATCAGACTATACATTGCAACGTCATACAGTGGAACTGTCGTGGTTATCGTGCCAACATGGGTGGTATCAAACAGCTTACACATTAATTATCCCCGTGTGTTTTTTCTCTGCAAGATATATTTTTAATGCCAACAGGTGAGGCGAAGATAAGAAGACACGGTATTCTCCATTGCGATCATTCTTCATCTGAGGCGCGTGGTGGTGTTGCGCTATTTGCTCCCTATCGCATTCCCCCACCTCCTTAAACGCTTCGAACACCTTTTCAGGCTGTAGCTGTTCGCTTAAACTTATTGTCTTCTCACACAATCTGTCCTTTGCATTTACCTCCGGGTGATCATGTCGCATTTACCGAACTCCACGATCTCGTTGAACAATGGCCAACACCATTTTCGCTCCTTGGGGTCTTCAATGGACATAGTCAGTAATGGGGTTGCGTTCATACAAACAGCAAGGGGCGAGTGGTCAAGCATTTTCTAATAGGCCAAGACTCATCCGTGATGAGCACAAGAGAGAACACTTATTTTCATGCTGCCACAAAATCTTTTACTGCAGTTGATCTGTCTTTCTGCATTCCATCAGAGTATTCCCTGTGGTGTGAGGGTGAATCCATCCTATCCTAATGGGAAGTGATCACTTCCCGATTTTGTTGACACAGTCCACCGCTGACGTTACTGGCTTTAATCGTGTAGTGTGTAAAATTAGCTGCTCTGACTGAGAATTATATGCCTCATTGGTTAACTTGACGAGAGATATGGCAGAAACTCAAAACATCCATCAAACAGTAACTAAAATTACATCTTCTGGTTTCCAAACAGCAGAGCCATCCATGCCTCGCGCATCCGCACGATCACCAAAATCTCCGAAACCATGGTAAAACCAGAAACGCAAATGCACCGCAGTCTATAAAGTACAATGGAAAAGGTGGGAAATTTATTTTGAAGGCGTTCGACCCCAAATAACATGGAATGTTTCCAACGGGCTCGTGCAAATGCTCGCCGTGTCCGCCGTCACATTAAACGGGAGTCGTGGCACAAATATGCATCAAGTATCCCGTCCTCTACAAATTTGAAAAACATATGGTATAAAGTTCGTAAAAGCAGTGGTCATTTCACATCCCATCCTATATCAACTTTGCACGCTGATGTTGGAACCGTGTCAGATCTTCATAATATAGCAGATGTCTTGGCAGAAACGTTATTAAAATTTTAAGCAATATCAAATATATTACTTCATTTCAGAAACCTAAATCCTGTGCAGAACGCTGACTACTATCTTTCAAGCCCTTTACACACAGATGGTTACAATACTCCATTCACACTTCTTGAGCTGCAGGAAGCTCTTTCTCGGACTGGTGATTCAGCAGTCGATCCCGATGATGTACAAAATGTCATGCCCCTGTGGTTTACCACTCATTTCTCTCCGTGTTCTGTGACAGATGATTGGAACACAATTTTCCATCTTCGTGGCGACAAGCTGTGTACACCAACTTCTAAAACCGAGAAAAAAACTCTTCCTCACTTTTCAACTATCGTCAGATTGCGCTTACAGACTGTTTATGCAAACTAATGGAGCGGATAGTTAACTCTCGCTTTGTTCACTTCCTGGTATCATCTAATCGTTTATCTCCGTCCCAAAATTGATTCAGGCGGCTTAGATCAATTACCGACAATATTATCTCTCTGTAGAAGTCTATTCGAAAGGCATTTGTTAGTCCTACACATCTTGTTTCTATTTTCTTTGATCTGGAAAAAGCCTGTGATCGGACATGGGAATATGGCGTCTTTCGCAAACTTCAATCAGTGGGACTCTGGGGAAATTTACCAACTTTCATCGAAAACTTTCTAGCATCTCGTACTTTTCAAGTTTGTTTTGGTGACCCAGTTTACGCAGTTTTCACAAGAAGAAGGCATTCCTCAAGGTTCTGTTTTAAATGTTACACTTTTCGTTATCAAATTGATTAGTATTTTACCAAATCTCTCTCCAAAAATTCAATGCTTCATGTATGTTGATCACTTATAAATCTCCTGTAGGAGATGTGAATATGCTCTGTGAATAGGCAAGTTTTGAAACGAAATCTTCAACTATCACTGAACAGTATATTTCAGTGGGTAGACGATAATGTCTTCAGATTTTCCACTGAGAAAACGGCCTGCATGCATTTTTGACGCACACACAGACGAAGTTTACGTCCCGATCCGAATTTAGATTTGGGTTCTGAGCCTATTCCAGCTATGCCTGAAATCCGTTTTTTTGTGTCACCTTCGACTGATCTCTCACTTTTGCTGCCTGTATAAGTCAATTGAAAGTGTGGTGCATTAAAGAGCTTAACGTCATTAAGTTGTTACCATCTACCAGGAATGGAGAAAATCGTACTTAACTACTGCGCCTATATCAGTCTCTCATTCGATCTAAACTTGATTACTATTACATGATCCATGGTTTAGTTCGTCAGTGTCTTTTAAAGTTGTTTGACCCAGTGCATCACCAGGAGTTTCGTCTGTGCCCTAGAGGCCTTTCGTACCTCCCTTATTCAAAGCTTTACGTAAAAGCTAATGAACCAGTCTTTCTACTGCGTCGTTACCAACTCAACGTTCAATATTATTTAAAGTTTAAGATCTCACAAAACACATCCACTGTGACTTCAAGTATTTTAACCCAGTCATAGCCATCTCTTTCGTGCACGGCCATCTGACATCCCAAGCTTTGGAATTCTAATGCAATCGATGTTCTATGAGCTTCGTCTTGACATCGGAGCTGTAGCAAATTCTGCATTAGCCTCAGTGCCGCCTTGGGAGAGGATCTTTCAATCAGTGTGTCTCGATCTGTGCCCGTATGTTAAATGTAGTACGCCTAATGCCCAGTATGTGCAGTGTTTCTCTAGAGCACCAAGCTGTACTTCTTGATCATATTCCCACATATACTGATCGGTCGAAATCAGGCGGGTAGGTTGGCTCAGCGATGGTCTGCCGCGACGTTACAATCAATGATAGCTCCATCTTTACAGCTGAACTGCATTGCATTTCCCTTGCACTCGAGTACATTTATCGTTCTTCTCTGAGGAAGTGTTTCATTTACTACGATTCACTCGGTGCTTTGTAGTTCAGTTCTTCCCTTCGGTCAACTCATCATCCTATTTTGTCTCACATACATGCCACCATGAGCAATTTGTTATCAGGAACGTTTGACAACCGTTTTTATTGGATTGCGGGACAAGTTGGAATTTCTGGGAACGAGCAGCGAAGTCTGTTTTTTAGGCTGCCCGTCTGTAGGTGCCCGTCCCATACACAGACCTAAAGTCTTCGTCCGTGCCCGTATTTGCTCTATTTGGCAGAATGTTTGGGTCACTCAAACAAGCCTGATCTTTGCGATTGGTCTTGTTGCCGTTCAGGCAGAGAGTAAGTTTTACTGACTCGCCTCAGTATTGGACACACCCGACTCACTCATAGATATCTCCAGCGAGGTGAAAACGCACCTTAATGTCCACATCGTTTTTTCCACTTTCACAATAAATCACATATTAATTGAATGTTCCGCTTTTAATAAACTCCATTCCACAATGTTTAGAAATCGTAATTTGGATATTTCAAACGTTTTGGGTTCAACATGTGAGTTTGACCTGCTATAACAATTTTTGTGTTCTATCGATATATACATATCATGAAATTTGAATTGTGTCCATCATTTTCTTCAAAACAGTGGCAATGACGATAATCAGGAAACGCGAACATACAACTACACCGTAAGTAACGTTCCACTAAAATATGTGACAATATTCAAATATTTAGGCTTAATGATCATGAGTGATTTTAAATGGAATGAACACGTGAAATATGTCTTGGGTAAGATGACTAAAATTTTTCTCCGTAGGACCCTAAAGCTCTCCAACAAAAATATTCTTTTGCTGTTGTATGAACTGTATATACGCCCAGTTTTAAAGTTTGGTTCCTTATGCGATTACCCAAGTTAAAAACTAGAGTTGTTTTTAAACAAAGTTGCACGGTTCGTCTCCAATAATTGGAGCCCCTATTTCTCCGTCACAAAAATTTAGAAGGAACTTAATTTAAAACCGCTGAATGAGACAAAAAAAATTCTGAGACTGTTCTTTCACCAACTGTTAAATGGAGACTATGACATCGATGTTTCCCTCCGTATGCGTCCTTCCCGATACAAATCCCTGAGAATTGATCATCGCCGAAAAATAACTCCTATCTTTGCACAGACAGACACATATAAGAACAGTTTCTTTACGAGAACAATCAATGATTTCAGTGATTGGAATATTTTGTCTATAGAAGCTGCAAACTATTCGAATTTAAAGAAATTTATGAATATGATCGATTCATGATGTGTTCACGTATTATACCAATTGTAAGTTTGTTGTAGCAGTTCTGCTTCTATATGTTCTTACTTCAATTCACTATGCTGAACAAATGTAGGAAGTAGAATAAATAATAAATAAATTTTAATGATTTGATCTTTCAGATTTAACGTTTTATTGTTTGATCACTTTCCAAAAATTCCATTTATTCATCCGTTGAAATTTTCCATGTTTTAATGAATTACTCTTTTCCTAATCAATTAATAGATAATCATTAATCAGGGAATGCTCGATTGTATGATTATTCCCTTGATCCTCTAATTGATAAATTTAATGATGATCGTCAATTCCGAATCTACTCTGTGTTTAGCACACCATGACCTCTGCAGATCGCGTTGTCATTAAATTCCAATCAACCAACCAATCAAGCGTTTCTAGCTTTGAATGTCAACGATCATTCTCCAGAAGGAGTAGGAATTTATCTGATTGTCAACTTGCGGGCATAAAAACGGTTCAAAAAACGGATCAAAACTGTTCTTACCTTTCGAAAGAAATATAAAAGAACTCAATCGCTTCTTGATGTAACAGCTCAACTGTTCTTGTTAACTTTACTGTAATGATGTTTTGTACATTTTAACAAATATCGGTAATTGTATTTAATTCATATGAATAAAAGTATGTGGTAAACACAAAGATTACCATCTCTAAGTGGTATTACTAATAAGATGCCATTTAACTATCACACATTAATCCATTAATGCATTTTAGCATTGATCCACCAAGCAAGAATTTTAGCATACGTAGACGAAGCATTTTAGCAATAATGCATCGAACATGCGTTTCAGTAATAATGCGTCGAACAAATGTTTAAACATTAATGCATTTTTGCATTAATGCATGAAGCAAGCATTAATTAATTAATTTCAGCACTGATGCATCGAGCAAGCTTCTTAACATTAATTAGTTAATTTTTGCAATAAATGAGTTTTAAAATGTGCATTGTACAACGTTGAAAGTTTTGTCACAGAAAGCTTTATTGACAGATAAAACACAGAAAGTGAGACTCTAATATTAATAAAGGAAAGAAGAAATATAAATAAATTTTAACGAAAGTATATTTTTGTTTAATAAGCATATCTTGTACATAAAAAAAAGAATCTCGGAATACGTTGGCGTAGATAGATAGAAAAATAGATAGATAGAGAGATGTATTACCTTAGGACAAGCATAAATTTATATTTCTTTCATAGCGAAAGAAGTTCATTCGAGAAGAATATGTAAATATTAGAAAATCATAGAAGTTCGTAAAAAAGAGTGCCAGGGGAATAAAAAAAAATAAAGAATTTGCTCCTCTGTACCGTCCAGGCAAAATAGCAATATTCTACATCTTCAGCACACAGATACGAATTGCACAGTGGGTGGTGAGAGAGAGAGAGAGTTGAAGAAGCGACAACGTAATATGTGCATAAAACATGAGGAAGCTCAGAATTTTAGAAATTCCAGTTTCGTTTCAGCAGGTTTTCAATTTTTCAAGAAGTGTCTTTCCGCTGCTAGTTCAGCGCACATAGATTCCCCGAAAGGGAACTTAAATTAAGCTAGCGACTAATAAACATTAATCAACGCCTAAACTTAATTTGTGAAAGATATGAGCTTCTAGAAATCCAATTAGACGTTTCTAAAATTCTAGAAAAGCAGTGAAATGAAACACATCTTATTTCTAAGTTAATGAATAAGAAATATTGAGTTGATCATTTTCCGTCAGTACGAGGAATATTCTTTTACTTGCAATTGAATAATATAAATAACAATTCATACGAAGTCCAAATTTCTCTCTACCATTAGAAATTGCTTCCAAGAGTACATTTGCATCTGGCAGAGGGTATACATTGAGGTGCACAATCTAATTGGCCGGCGGTCGATTTACCAACAGCCTGATTATTTTGAATGAAACCCATGTAATACCCACCCACAAAAGAGTTCAAAATAAGCACAGAAATCTTCTGTCGGCGTAACTTAACTGGTTAAAGCGGCTCTCCGGAGTAAAGTGTTCCGGGTTCGATTCCCGGCGTCGATATGAAGTAAAGATTTCCTTTACACCCAACGATACAACTGCCGTCCTAACTACCACTTATAGAATCCAATATCCCTAATCCCGAACTCCCACTCACATCAGTAGAATTAACGCTTTCCAAAGCATGTGGGTCGATTTTCCAACAGCCGTTTGGTCAGCAACCCAATTTACCCACAACCCATTGGTCGACAACCGGTTTAATTTCATAAAATTAAATATATTTCATGTGTGGCTGGTGGATATAAAAGTGGTTAGTGAAGAGTGAGAGGTCCTAGCGGGGTTCGGGAGTTAAGTAGCGTTGATCATAATGAGTTGTGGTAATCATTACTGATCAACGCTACATAACCCCGGACCCCCTTAGGACCTCCCACTCTTCACTAACCACTTTACTATCCACCAACCACACATGAAATAAATTTGATTTCATGAAATTAAACCGGTTGTCGGCCAACCGTCTGTGGGTAAATTGGGTTGCTGGCCAAACGGCTGTCGGAAAATCGACCCACATGCTTCGTAAACACACAAATGATTTGCAATTAGCCTTTCAACTGTACTCGTCAATAAATCTACCTATATTGTCGTCTAGTTTTCCAATGTGAGGGTACACCATAAAACAATTAGATCGAAAAAAGCACTGTGACAGCCTCTTCGCCATTGCCATCCTGATTAGCATTTCCAACCCGTAAAATATGACGTTTTTACTTCCACCAATGGCAAAAGGCATTTTTCTTCCCCTTCGTCTCTCCTGCATAAAAGCGTAAAAAACACGGTAAAAAGACGTGTGACATTTTAACTTCAAATGAGAAATCAATCACGTGTGCTTGAGAGTCAGCTCCGAACTGTGTTTATGCGGCTGCTCTTATTAGAGTTCAGGTAATAGCCAAATATGTTATCCATGATATACTTTGCATTTGATTTAGTGCACCCAGTGGTCGGCGTAGCAATAAAACGAGAGATTGTTTTGTACAGCAACCTTTGAACAGTAAGGAATTTATGTAATAAAAATATGATCAAATTGCATGGCCCAATAATAAAGCTCTCTCTCTTGAAAGAAGATAAAAAGATCCGTGAAGCTCTTTTTACATAATATTAATTTTAGTTATAATCTTTATTGCAAACCTGATTTCAACTGTTTTATTCTTTAACTAGCGAATTGTGTTTATTTCACAACACCGTGATTTCCTCAACTTGCCTGTGACATGTAGAACGGTTTCCCAAAAAGGTGGCCTTCAGGCCACGGAAAGTAGAAATAAATGTTTTTATTTTGTTGGTAAAGGGTTTTCGTCACCTCTGATAGGCTTATAACATTGCAAGACATCAACGTCTGCGGTGCTTGTTTTGTGAACTTTATTGGGAATTTCGTCTGCTCCTTGACTGGAGAACCATCTTGGTGATGATCTTTCTGCTACATGATGTTCGAGGAATGGCTGTCAGGTGCCCACATTCAGTGAGGGCGGGGTTCTTTGGACCCTGCCTGGTTCTGCTGAGATGGGGTCTCGGTTTTCTTGTTGGCACCTGAACGGTTTGAAGTTGCTTGCGACCATGTACTGGATTCCTCTTCTGGGGTAGCCGTCAAAGGTCTCCAATGAAACCGATGGAGCGTATAATCGGACGTAACAACTGCTCATGCCCTGAAAGTGTGAACTGTTAAAGTATACTCTGAGTATTTCAATTGACTTTGACTTCTTTTGTATATTTTGTAATGTCTATATTCTCAAATTATAGTATTTAAGGGAAGCAAAGTTCGTCAAGACTGTAAAACTAATTTTGAAGGCGGAGGAGATTCCACTTTTCTTGAGACGAATGTTCCACTTCAAATTCTTGTAACTCCAGAGATTGATTAGCGCTGAACACGACAGAGTACGGAGGCCACTTCAGACTTTCTCCAAACCTTCCAACGATTCATAGTACCGAAGCGAAATATTAGGAGATCTAAAACATTTTCTTTGAATTACAAGAGAAAATGCTCTAGCTTCTAGATAATGTTTTAATAAATCAGCGAATCTTTTCTCTGTAGAGATAATCGACATGCACTGGTGTGCAAAACTTAAGAAATAGGTGGGTTTTTTGCCATAACTCTACGAGAAACCATCTGAGAGACATGAAATTCAGAAATGAGGCAGAGTATTATGTACGTAAAGGATGACGAAAGCGCATCGGCGCTGAAAAAGGAATACAATGCATACGGTATGGAATCAAACAAAAACAAGCTTTAT
>JJRW01S0000949.1:112387-126672 GCA_001188405.1 Loxosceles reclusa
AAAACAAACCAACAAAGGAAAAAAACAAAGGGGGTGGGGTGAGCACACAACACAACACAAGGTACTATTGGTTTGGTCTTTATTGTTTTTCTTCTGTTGTTTTGTTAAATAAGCGTAAGCTTCAGTTTCCTAGTATATCATCTGTTTTTTAAATGAAAGGATTCAAGTTCGAGCATCCTCTGTAACATCTGTTGCGTTTATTTATACTTTGTAGACCATATAACTTGATTTTTTCCGCGCAACACAAATAAGTTTCTGTATTTAAATTTATGGTACAATTCTTTACGCTAATAATCATTTCGTTTACCGTAATCAATATCTTTTCGTAATCTATATCGTTTTACCAATGATTCGTTTATCACTCTATACTTGCCGATCTCACGGAATTGTGTTGGTGTTATCAGACTACATCCACAAGAGTTCGAATCTTTTAAAGGTAGAGGCTTGTGCGTTCCAAAACCATTTTTAAAGTGATTATGATGCTCCCTATAGGGATATGGCTAGTTCTTTTCGTTAAGAACGTGTCAAACAAAAATCTAGCCCGTCCAGCGATAGCAATGCCCCACTGTGGCTTCCGACATTCCCAACTGAAGTATCAAAAAAAAAATGAAATTTCGTAAAATACAAGCAGGAAGTTTGCGTTATTTTCTTATGCTGAGAAAATTTAGAACTTTCTGCATCTACCAAAAATTTAGTATGTCAGAAACAACTTGCAAACTGTTCGACAAATGTTATGAATATAACTCAATTGTTTCTCTCTTGAGTGAAAACTCTGTGTCATCATCCTTTGCAAGCTTTGCAATATTTGTCTTCATTATATTTTGAATAAAGATTCTTCCCAGCTAAATTATTTTACTCCAGGAGAGCATACAGTGCTGGTATGTTTATAATGAAAAATTAAAAAACATTGTAATTATCAAAAATATCAATTATCACACAACCGAACGTGTCTCAGTAATAGGTCTCTTCGTTTTTTTCCTCTCCGAATATGTGATATTTATTTTTTATTAAACAAATGAAATTTGGTATGGTCTGCTGGTAAATGTTGCCATCTTCATTAGTTAACCTGCTATCGATACATTGGTTTGAATGTGAGAATACACTTCATAATAAGCCTCGAATTTTTTATTATCACAAAACAGTGTTTTGATCTAAATTTTTCGACGAAATTGATTGCTGTTTGATAGGGAGAAGTATAACATCATCCTGTATAACCGTACACTCAATCGCCAAAATTATGAAAAATTTTCGAATTTGCAAATATTTCAAAATAGATTGACTTCGCATGACTCATTGCACTAAAACTTTCATTTTCTAGAAGGGGGAACCAAATTTTCTTATTGAAAGCATTTTGGAATCTGCTATGCTTCCTGACAATATATTGCGCTTTCAACATTTGACCTGAAAATATATATGAAACGCTCGCGGAGCAGAAACATAAGCATGAATCAACAGTTACTAAACATTTCTAGCAGGCACAACTTTCCATTTTATTCGGCGATGTAAGACATATTGGCAAAACACCCTAACTAGAAAATTTGATTTGTATAAATGTGCCATGTAAATCTGAAGCAAGGTAAAGTATTTACAAGATAATTTGCCTTTGCCATGCGGCGGAAATAACTAACTGTTATTTTTCTAACACGCTGCTAAATAGTAAGTAAGTTTTTGGGAAACCAGCTGTTTTCTGTTGGATGTCGGGCCGGTAAACATTTTCTTTATAAGTTAAAATACCTACGCTCAGTGGAAATTGAATATACGATAGTTTGGTATGGAACGTTGTGGCGCGGATGCTCAACGTAAGAGCAGCGTAGGTGCCCGGTCACTGGTTCGAGTCTTAGTCGCCCTTCACATTTCCTTCTCCGCACAAAATTCTGTCGCGCGAAGTTCCGACATCCAATTGAAAACAGCTGGATTTCCAAAGGCTTATTTGCCCATTTATCAGTGTGTTAGGAAAATAATAGTCAATGTCAAATAGTTAACAGCAGATTTTATACGTAATTCTATTCTGCAGTAGCTGTACGCCATCGACTTCATATTGGCCACCATATCGCTTCCGTTTTTGAGAAATATGTCCAAAATTGCGAAATTATGTCTCAGACCTTTTCCCAATCAAACACTGTTACGACTAATATCGGTCGTGCTATAAATTGAATATACTATGCAAAGACAAGTGCTAACTGTAACGTGTCAGGAGAAGGAAGAATCTCGCATCTAATTTATTAATCCTTAGGAAATTTCTAAATTATTTTGAACTATACTTATGCAATAGGTCAGTCGCAATGGGATGCTGTTGCACCAGGTATAGAAGGTACCAGGTACAGCCTCAGAGATGTTAAATGTTTCTCAGGAGTGAACAGAAATTTAGTAAGCACATCTGAACGTGTACGACAGATTCAGTACATGGATAAAGTCTTTCCCATGTAAATTCTGAAATTTATGGTATACAGTACTTTCAGAAAAGTCATAAATACTTCTGATACACAAATATTGGTCCTCACATTGTTCTCTCTGCGTCTAAATTCATTTGATTTACCGTTTACTTTATTTTAAGAGTCCTAGTCATTGTCATTTATTCCCATATCCTTGCCACATGCATAATAATGAACGGATAAAGGAAAGGAAAGGGAAGATATATAAATATACACATATATAGCTGCGCCGTTTTCAAACGATTGCAGACATGAAAGCTGGAGGAATAGTAGATGGACTCTTGCAATAACTATAGCGAATGAGAGAGTAAGCCAGCAAGCGCTAGTTCCTTACGTATCGCTCCAAGACATTTATTTGCACATCACTTCGCCTTTTCTGAGAATACTTCCTCTATTTGCGCTAGAAACAGTTTTTCTCGCTCTTTTATGTGCTTTGCTTCTATAGCCTTCAACATTCTGCCGTTATTATGGCGGCAAAAAGAACAGGTGACTATGGAAATAATTTTTTTTAGGAAATATAGCTTAGATTTGGGAAGGAAAGACGTAGTTTACATGAACTGATGATTCGCTGTTACAACTTAAGAACGCGTGTAAACTCTTGGTACTAAATAAAAGTCGCCATGTTATTTTAAAGCCATAACACAGTTTTCGTGATAGCAGTACAAATGGTGTGCTTGGTCTCGTTGGAAATGACTCAGCTGAACATAAATGATGCCCTACCTTGCTTTGTTATGCACGGCTTTCTAAATCCTCATTTTTCACAAAATCTGGATGTTAAACACTATTATGTCTGTTGATTCGTCGCGTGAATTTAAGACACTGATTTCAGTGGTGGATATTCATATCCAGCACGCAAAGATGTAACTCTTATGAAGAGCGTGAAAGGTGAATTTGCGGTACCACAAAGAACAAAAGAAAAACTATTCTCAATTTTTCAAGGCTTTGTGTTTGCAAACACTTCTTGAGGCAAGGATTCACGTTAACATACCTCGAGCTGTATTGCCCATCACCCATGAAGTAGTATTGTGATGACGAAAATTATTCCATAGCTTTGATGTCTACCAAAAGAATCATCTATCGGTGGAATTTTCTAAATATTTCACTCCTTGAACATCATTTGTTCGAAATTGGAATCGCGATGTCAGAAAACTAACTGAGGCCTGAGAATAGCCTCTGAGAGACAGATCAAAAGATGTGTTTCAAATTTTTGCACTTTACGAATGATGAAACTTTGCTAGCAGTAGGATTTGAACTCGCATCCTTCAACTTGAAGTAGAACCTTGTAACCACACACAATGAGCTACGCTGGTGGTTTCGGACGCTGCAAAATATCTGATACATACAATATGTTTATGGAGGGCGACATCGTCACCATTATTACAAACTGACCAGAGAGAGCATGTATGATTTCATTACCTAATAGTTTCTTTTGCTTAGCGTTTTGACAATTCTCTTTTCATTTAACTAAAAACGCTATTAATCAACTGTTAATTACTTTGTACACTTACAGTACCTTTTTATCATAAGGCATAGAGTTTATTGTTTTATGTTTTTTACTGTAACTAACAGCTTCACTGGACTTTACTTTTGAAATCAACGAATTTGTAAACCATCTTAATTCCCTCTGATATCCCTCTATATCTAATATCCCTCTGAGGAAGTCTTAAGAGAGAAAATAAATAAGCAAATGAAAATTCAAAATCCATCTTCTTAAGCCACTCCAAACGATTTATCTTGGGATTGGAGAATGAAGAAATACCTTACTGTATTTCGTTACACGAATTGCACCCTTGCCAAAATGCACTTCTCCGCTTGTTCAGTATAAACGTTGAACCGAGAGTAAATTGCCGCAATTTCCTTCCTTAAACCTTAAAATCTAAATTTCAGGAAAGAAAACCCTCTTTCATTTTCTCTTGCATTCGTCGATTAAAAAAATACAGTGTATTTACTGGTGAACGAAAATTTAGTAAACGAAAATTAAAAGACCCTAGTTTGGGGTGATTTAACAGCACACGCTTTAGTTATACAGTGAGCCATATAATGATCCATAGTTTCGCAAAAGTCGGGCCCAGACCGGACGAAACCTTGGTTAATTTAGTAAAATTGTTTTTTGTGCAACAAAAGTGCTGAATCCTTGTACAATACGCTTTAGTGTTGAGCATAAGAGTTGGCAAGATCTGTGGCTCTGTTCAGCGCTTCTATGATCGCTGCCATTGCTTTTTTATTTTAGATATCGGTGAATCTACCGCTTTGGTTGTAAGACTAAATAGAAACCAATAATCTCCAATGAGGTGTGAGACTCTCCTGTTTCCTCACTCTCCGCATATAAATATTTAAGAGACAGAGACGTGGGTAAGAATCCCACTACTAGTGTGTTTGTGTGTGTTGGTGCTAACCTTCACATATTTCCAATTATTTCAAATGAGTGTGTGCCAAAAACATATATTACATTCATGGGATAGGCGCCAAGTGATTAAGAACAGGAAATATATTATCCAAAAGGGCTATTGTTCATAAATTACTGATGTTAGCTTTGCCCAAACAAGACGTCTCGTTTTAAATCCCAAGATAGAGTAGTCAAAACTTTTTTTACCTTTAATATTTCAGGCAGCTAATCGTTCGCTTTTAGGCGGTGGCTGCAAGTCTATCCTCGATCGATTGAGGAGTCTTTGGTGCGCCTAAGTGCAATAATGGGGGATAGCTGACCGTAATTCAATTACATATAACAAACCAGTTGTTTTTCTTGGATTTCTCCTTTGAGGCTAATGGCGCACAGAGAACTTCTTCGGTACTGGGCTGTGGTAGAAGGTGTCAAGCGAATTTAGAAAAGAAAAGCGTCAGTGATGCATCTGCGTCTCGGTCCGTGTTTGTTTATAGATTAGAGAGTAATGCGACTCTTGGCACTTCATTTATGCTGCGCGAAGCGTGAGCTTTAAAAGAGGAGAAGGAGTAATGCATCGGCGGGGCATTGGAAAGAGCAACGCATTTGCAGAGACATTTGATAAATGCCTAACATCTTCATTTAAAAGATTAAAACGAGCTTTCACCTCCTCCTGTACTCCTGGGTCTAAACGCGAAAGAAAAATCAAGTAACCTGTAACATGGCACGGACGCGTATTTGATTAGTATTAATTAAACTTAGACGGCAGCAAGCATTAAGTTCAGTGATCGATTTTTGTCACATGTCAACAATCCATTAATAATTGCAAATATATGAATAGTAATACGTTACGAGTATATTAAAGTATGACAGTTTTACTTACGGGGAGAGAAAGCGAATTTCCATCGAAGTGCTTGTTGATGGATATGATATCATAAATGCGCTTTTCGTGCAAGACTGATATAGTGTTTTATCTCTGAATGAAACTCATGAGGTCATCTGGTCGTATCTACAAAGAAAAGGACACTTTTCAGACATTCCGTAAACTGATAATTCTCTTACCATCCGTCTGTGAGGAATTTTGTGAAATACTTTTAGTTTCTTAGAGACTAATGAAACAGATTTGAAACATCATGCATGTGAAGGAGGTAGGGTTAAATAAATCACTCGATTCCAAAGCACCCCATTCTTGTGCAAATTTACACTTCTAACAGTGATTTGTTTTCACTTGCAAAGAAGTAAGGTGTTAAATGCACAACAAATCAGTACACAATCTTCGAGAGCATGTATTCTTAAAATGGGCTATATTGATTTGAACTCAGAGTGTTTTTTGTAATTTTTTCGCTTCCAGAAAACCGTGTTTTTTTCCTATGGAGTTAAAACAACTCCATCAAGAGAGTAAGACAAATTTATCCCTCTTATAAATGACTGTTTTTGAAACTTTTAGGTGTGCAATCCACTTTAAAGAAAGCGAGATATTATCAGGAGAAGAGGGTTATTGTTTTTGGTCTATTTAGAGCAAGATGTACTTAAAAAGGAAGACCTAATTATAAAGAAGTAATTGTTTTTGTCCCTTTACATTGAGATGCGCTTCACAAAGACTAATCAAATTACACAGCAGTGATTGTTTCCTGCCATTTGAGACCTTTAAGTATTACGTTAGCATCTTAGGGGTTTATCTATGCTTAATTTTGTTCACAGCGGGTTGGAGGTTCTGAACTATGCTTACGTAAGGTACAGAAATAATAAAACGAGTTTAGTAGGTCTTGCTTCCTAGAGGATTCTACTTTTGCGGGCACGGGGAGTGCTGGAGAGCTATTTCACGTTTTGCACTTGCTTTTTTCTTGGTGAAGCATGGTTTTTAGAAGTCTTTTTGCCATGGAAGTTTGATTGGCCAATGATTCAATAGGCGTAGTCACCAAAATAATAACATTTCTGACAAAACTACAGCAAGTGAGACTAACTAATAAAAACTCATAAAGTGCTTTGGTGCGGTACATCAGTAAACATATATATATATAAAAAAATGGAAAATAAAAATATTGCGTCAATATCAGGCATTTGGATTATTTTTGTTTTCAATTGGAAAGTTATAACTGTCGAAAATGCGCTTACGAAATACTTGAAGGACACCTTACGCTGGTGAGATGGGGAAGGATTTCACGTAAGTGTAAACTATAGTGAGTACTACCTACACAAAACGCTAAACTTTGTTTGGATATTTGTCATCTGTGTCCTCTCAGGGACTTACAATCTTGGTAAGTACTCGGAAGACGTGGCGTCCTCGAGGTACCTGAGCCAACATGTATTCCAATTTAGTTCTTCATTTGTCCACCTCTTGCTTTTCTGCGATGTACCTTTGTGCAGACCTTCAGTTTCGTTCAATTTTCGTGCCTTTGTTAGCAATCTGTTACCAAATTGTTAATTTACTTCTACCGTTCACCTTTTGGTTCTTTTGTCTGTTTTGTTTGTCTCATCGTGACTTGTCCTTCTGTTACTGTTTTAGTTGTCTTCCAGGGTTAGCTGTTCACGCAGCTATACCCTAGGTTTAGAGTGTTTCCATTCAACTTGGCTGCACGTTTGCCGTGTGCGGTGACCCGTATCGCTGAAAATGGGGATCTTGGCAATTGAGTGGAGAAGTACTGTCCCCAATACATTGCTTCAGCTGGACGGGAGCTTCAATCTCAGCCCGGACAGTTGCAATTGGTTAGACGACGGGAATCTTTGTCTTTCCTTCCCCGTTTGGGTCCGGTTTGATTGACCTTCTTGCCGGCCCGCCCGTGACGCTTATAGTCAGCCACGGCGTGCTACACTGCCTTGGCCCCTGCTTCACGCTAGACGGGAGCCTCAGTCGTGGCCCGGACTGGGGCAAGCGGCTAGACGGCGGGTTTCTTGAGTTCCCCCGGCTAGGGTCAACTGATCGGCCGGGTCGGCGGGATTAGTCTTCTGGTTTAGCCCGGCTGTGATGGTATAACTCCCAGCTAGCTCTGGCGTGCGATGCACATCCCCTTGTGGGCTCGGTGGTGGGTGAGGCCGCCGGGAGCCGAAGATTATCATAACATGGAAAAAACAGCCAAAAACCTTCTTCGAGTGGGTCCAAGAGGGTCCAAACCGAATGTTCAGCTCCTGTATCGACAATCATTTCACCTGCACCTACGTTTCTCATCCTTCATTCATCAGAACCTGCGTTTGCCAAATTGTCACTTTTTGTCGTTTCGAAAGGCATATATGCTTTAGCTGGCACACCGAAGTCGGTGAAAAAGTTAAGATCCGGCGACTTATTGGTAGAAACGGCTTCTTCTGCCCAGTCGGCTGAGCTGTTGAAATGCACGTCTTTCGCGAACCTGCCTGTTACAGTGACTCCTCACGGTACTTTGAATACTCCCGTGGAGTTATCTCTGAGCTGGATCTCCTCCATGTTTCTGAGGAGCTTCTTACAGAGCTCTCCGACCAGGGAGTTCAGGCAGTGCGACGGATTACTACGAGGCGTGATGGACAGACAGTTCCCACACGGCACATCATTCTGACTTTCGCCAAGCCTGTGTTGCCGACGCAGATAACTGCGGGTTATCTCTCGTGCCCCGTCCCGCCGTATGTCCCCAATCCGCTGCGCTGCTTTAAATGCCAGCGGTTTGGTCATGGGCAGACATCTTGTCGTGGCGACGCGACTTGCCCTCACTGCGGCTGTTCAGCGCACGAAAATGATTGCGCTTCTTCCACCTGCTGCGTGAACTGCCTGGGAGATCACCCGGCATATTCTCGGTCTTGCCCCAAGCGGCAAGAAGGGGAAAACATCCAGCAGGTCAAGGTGACTCAGAACGTCCCTTATGTTGAAGCGAAAAAGCTCGTATCACCGGCGCCGCCTCGCGGATCTTACGCGACGGTCACTCGAAGCTGCAAGTCGCAAGAGGTGGAAACTACGCTGACGTTTCCGCCGTCATTGGTGTTGCCAACTCTTACATCTCTCATTTCACCTCCTTCTGAGCGGCGAAAGTCTACTTCGAAGGCTTCCTCTTCCACTCAGACATCAACTCCGAAGCCGTTTTTTAAGCCTACTCCTGCGCCGAAATCGACGAAGGTGAAACCGCCTGGTTCCAAAAAGCTGCACAAGAAGATAGCTTCCGGCGCAGTTGTTCATTGCTGAATTAAATTGTCAAATTCGTTCAGTGAGCTTTCCGCGTTGGAAGCAGAATGATTGCATCGATACCGCTCCTTCTCCTGCTACTGTGCCGAAATCTTCCAAGCGAGAGCCCACACCATCTAAGCCGCCTCCTACATAGTTCTATGCCTCCTATTATTCTTCAGTGGAACTGTCGTGGTTTGCGTGCTAATGTCGATGACTTGAAACGGTTGTTGCACACTTATTCTCCTGTGTGTGTTGCTCTGCAGGAAACCATGATGCGTCCGACAGCTCACTATGGTGTTTCACTATGGTGCGTCACTATGGTGTTTATCGCGTGAACGACGACTCGTCCGAGTATCGGGGAGGCGTTGCCCTTTTCGTCTCCCACCACGTGCCATCCATAGCTCTGACGCTTCAGACGCCTTTACAGGCTGTTGCTGTACGCTTTTTGTTGGCCATACGCTCACGGTTTGTTCTGTGTATTTGCTACCTGGAGACCGGGTGGCTTTCTCCACTTTGGACGATTTGGTGCGTCGGCTTCCACAACCGTTTCTGCTGCTTGGAGATTTTAACGGCCATATCACACTTTGGGGTAGCTCCTCTACCAATAGCAGGGGTCGAGTTGTCGAGCGCTTGCTCACAGATCTCGACTTGTCCCTGCTAAATACTGGTGAGAATACGTATTTTCATGCCCCAACGCGGTCATTCACTGCTTTGGACCTGTCTTTCTGCTCTCCGTCACAGTTCCCTTTGTGGTCGTGGTCCGTCCTTTCGGACCCCATGGGAAGTGACCACTTTCTCAGTTTGCTGTCCTACACCACTGCTAGCGGCGAGTTTTCCAGCCTGCCGAGGTGGAAACTGGACTGTGCTGATTGGGATCGTTTCTCCACATTGGCTATGATGACGGATGACTTGGTTGACATTCCATCCATCGATCAAGCAGTGGACCAGGTTACTACGTGTATTCTCCAAGCAGCTGCGTCTTCCATACCACGCACTTCGATACGCTTACCGAGATCACCTAAACCATGGTGGAACCACGACTGTTCTGCAGCACGGAAAGCGCAGAAGAAGGCGTGGGACATCTTCCGCAGGTACCCGACTCCGGGTAATATGGCTCGTTTGCAGCGGGCGAGGGCGTTTGCTCGTAAAGTCCGCCGCCGTTGCCAACGGGAGTCATGGCGGAAATTTGTGTCCGGCATCACGTCTTCCACTAGTTCGAAGGTTGTTTGGGACAGGATTCGTCGTATACGTGGTCGCTACACGTCCCACCCCATATCCTGTTTGAACACGGATGGTGGAACCGTGTCAGACATTCCCACGATTGCGAATGTCTTAGTTGAAACTTTTTCCCACGTTTCTCGTAGTTCTCAGTACAGCACATCTTTCCAGGCTGTGAAGTCCTCAGCAGAACGTGCAGAGATTTCCTTCCGGCCCTTTACACCGGTTGGCTACAACTCTCCTTTTACTTTTCTTGAGCTGCAGGCATCTCTATCACATTCTCACGATTCTGCGCCTGGACCAGATACCGTGCACTACGCCATGTTTTGACATTTATCTCCTGCATCTCTCAGTGTGGTGCTCTAGTTATTTAACCGCATTTGGCTGGAGCAGGAGTTTCCGTCCCATTTCCTTTAGTGCCATCTTCGACGGATCTCTCACTATCGTAGCACATATTCGTCATCTGAAAGTGAAGTGTGCAAAGCGCTGAATATCATCAAGGCATTGCCATTTATCTCATGGGGCGCAGATCGTGTCTGGATCCTGCGCATGTATCTGTCGCTCATCCGCTGCAAGCTGGACTATGCTGGTGCTGTGTGTGGTTGTGCCTGACCGCGTCTGGATTAAAGGTACTTACTCCGGTGGCCCATTTGGAACTACGTTGTTGCACTGGTGCTTTTCGGACTTCTCTTGTACAGAATTTATACTTCGCGACTCATGAACCTTCGTTGGAGCTCAGTCGTCAGAACTCGAGCTTGCGCTTTTTCACAAAGTTTCTGTCTCAACGTACCCATTCTCTATGGCACCGAGTGTTTGAACCCACCCAGATACGTCTTTTTAATCGACGGTCTCCGTGCATTCCTACTTTCGGCTTTTGGATGCGTTTTTAAGTTAAATTTGTTTGCGTGTTCCTGACATTGTACAGAGTGTTGCGATTTCTATTTCCCCGTGAAAAACGTTTTAGCCTTCGGTATGTTTCGACCTGTGCCGGTTTGCCAATTGCAGTAATCCCCAAGTTCAATATGTGCAGTCTTTGCCCGTCGTGGAGCCTATTCCCAACATGTCTCTATCTTCACCGGTCAAAATCTGACGGATATATTGGTCCCACTACGGTATGCAGTCCAGTTCCAGTTGCTGACCGCCTTCCCGCACAAGCGTCGATTTTCACTGCTGCAAGCGTCGATTTTCAATATCTGTCTGACTTCAGAAGACATTCGCTACGGATTTGTGTGTACTCCGACTCACTCAGTGTTTTTCAGGCTCTTGTTTTTTCCGCAACATATCCTGTGTTGTCCCATATCCTTGTCACTTTACGTGATTTCAGTTCTCGTGACTATGAGATCCGTTTATGCTGGATTATGGGACACGTCTTTATCTCTGTGCAGGAGGCTGTAGACAGCACCATGAAGTTATATCATGTACGTTTGAAAATGCCTCTCCTATTCACTGACTAGAAACCCGTTATTAGGGCCCGTCTCCGTGATCGCTGGCAAGATTTCTGGGACACACAGACTGCGAACAAGCTGCATGTAGTGCAACTTATAGTTGCTGACTAGCGGTGCATATTTCTTATCGTTCTCGACGAGAGAATGTGTTACTCACTCAGCTTCGCATTGGATCTACTCGTCTCACGCACGGATTCCTTTTGCGTGGTGAGGTGCCACCTAATTGTTCTTTCTGGTATTCAGTTTTATCCATTCATCACATTTTCATTGATTATCCTGCTTTTAAGTCATTCCGTCTTCAGACTTTTCGTTCTCCTGTTTTAGACGTTCATACCGTTTTAGCACCATCGTTTGATTTGATTTTAACATTTTTCTGGTTTTTTGTTTGCGTGTTACTTGTTTCACGAAGTCTAGTTTTTGTTTTCATGTTGCCTTTTACCCTTACGAGGTGTGTTGGTCTCATCACTCTGTTTTATACGTTATCCCTCTTCACTCGTCTGTACCTTCCCAGCGTATATGTCAGTTCTCTTGTTCGTTTAATACTTCTTTGTTTTGCATCTATTTTGCTTTGTCTTATTGGTGCTTATTTTACGTTTAGCACAGAATGGCTTTTCGGTTTTGTGCCATTTAATCTCGAATAACATAGCAACCGACCGACTCACCCAGTGTTTTGCACGCTCTTGTTTCTCTAAAGCATCCCACCCACCCTGGTTTGTCCCACATCCTTGTCACTTTGCGTGACTTGCTTACTTGTGGGTTTGCTACCCAATTCCGATAGATGTCCGCATTTCTGGGAAAGAGTCTGCAGACTGAGACGAGAAGTCACCTGCTCGTCGTCTGCTAATGGTTGTTTCGTTCTCCGACTGAAAAACCGTTCTTCGAACCCGTGTCACTGATCGCTGGCAAAGGTATTAGGACTCACAGACTGCAAACCAGATGTATGTCGTTCAACTAGTAATTGCAGATTGGTCGTGTCTTCTCGCCGTTCTCGACGCGAGGATGTATGCCTGTCCCGACTGCGTGTGGGACACACTCGTTTCACGCAAAGGGTTCCTGTTGCGTGGGGAGGAGCCACCTACTTGTTCTTCCTGTCATTCAGATTTATCCATTTACCATATTTGCACTGATTGTCCTGCTTTTACGTCTCTTCGAGTTCAGATATTTAACTCTCATGCTTTAGACCTTCACACCATTTTAGCACCATATTTTGATTTTATCATTTTGCTGCGATTTTTGCTTTGGGCCATGTGTTTCACGAACTTTAAATTTTGTCATTGCTTTTTAAATTTTCGTGATGTGTTGGTTTCATCTCTTTTATATTTTACAGTTTCTGTAACTCTTGCCTTGGGGTTCTTGTGCATCTTCTTCCCAATTTTGGTGGTTTTGTCCTACGTTTCGCACAAAATGACATTTTCAGTGGCATTAAACTTCCACTAGCCAAAAAACCAATGTACAGGAAAAATTATGTCGACGCCGGGTTTCGAACCAACGGATCTATCATCTCTAGAGTGACCGCTTTACTAGTTAAGCTACGCCGACGGGGTAACTGAGTAGCATATATTTTGTCATTCGTGATCATTTGTCATTTGTGGGTGGACATTACATCCTTACCCACTTGAGAGGTCAGGGTAACAACCTTACCTAGAGTGGTGGACCTACCATTGGGTCCTTGGTCACTTGTGTAAGTCGCTAAGTTCGGGTGCTATTTGTAAAGAAAAACTCTTTACTTATGTCGACGCCGGGATTCGAACCGACGGATCTATTATCTATAGAATGACCGATTTACCGGTTAGCGGGGTAACCGAGTAGCTTATGTTAAAGTAATTTGTGGGTGGACATTACACAAACCATTGTCACGTGTGGTTTCAGTTAACCAGTGTCACGAAAATGAAAGTTTAAATAACTTGGAACTTTATTCTTGAATTTGCATGATTAAAGTTCCTAAAAGGAACTAATAACAGAAATGCATCCGATGTTACGAGGTGTTTCTGAAAAAGCGTTTTCCCACGTAGCAAGTTTTTTGTGATCTTTTCTTCATCCACAATAGATTCTACGTAGCATATCGTTTCAGCGAAATCTCCTTGAGGTTTGCATACACTGGTTTTTCAAATATTAACTTTTATTTCAATTATCGAACATGTGCATTCTGAAGAGGATTGATCAGGTATTGCCAATTTCCTGGTTATATGATACCGATATATCCATTTGTGAGTAACAGTTTTATCGTGACCTGTGATAATTTAAACGTGATTGCGCATGAGTACATTAAGTCTTAATTTGAACTTGGTATTACAAACAACACCTCAGGTACTGTGACGATAGTTTTATTTTTTTGAAGTGTGTTGACCATTTTTATTCGGGTGACATTTTTGTGAAATACATAATACGACACATAAACGACTTAGTAACAATTTGGGAAGAACATTTGTTGTAGGAGGGAAGACAGTGATCCTCATTCTCCTGAGAAAAGAAAGCTTGAGAAAAACTCGGGACTCGATCGAGCCCCGGCATTGGATTTGAGGCTAATTTGTTGCACGTGCTAATTATGAATTGTGCATACTATGTAAGGACATGTATTTTTTTGTTTACAGTAAATTAGAAATTATCTTGTAAATGCGTGCACTAGTTTGACCAGTGCCGTCTGTGAAAGCATATCGGTGTTTATTACAGATTTGTATTTTTTA
>JJRW01S0000951.1:131468-146713 GCA_001188405.1 Loxosceles reclusa
AATTAAGTTAAACTTTCGTTTGCTTTTTTAAAATATAGTGCATGCTTTCTGGCCGATCTGGGCAATTATTTCGGATAACGTGTGTTCTCTCTGACGAATCTTCCTTTGGAAACTTTGTCCTTTGTCTAATCAATGAGTCACGCTTCGAAATAATGGCCCAAGAAAAGCCTATCGTTTTATTTTTTAAGTTAAAGTACTTACCCCGACCAGAAGACCACTACTTCGGGCATCACAGAAAACACTGAATGGGTTCGAGTACTATCTGATAAAGAAGAAAAAGTTACAAAAAGCTGAGCGGAATTGCTTCAGAGGGAGGAGCTTTTCTACATTCCCTGCGGGCAACGACCTACCTTGCTCGTCGAGTTCTCGAGCGTCCTATCACCGAGGTCGGAGAATGGGTGATAATTCAATCCGTAATTTGGTCTCCAATTTACGCTATACTGCGAAATTTTACGTTGGGCTAATAGGATGATTAAAGTTATCAAGATTGTCTTTCAAAAGCAATTGGAAATCGTTTATCACACACTCTGGGAAGTAAAATTACAAGTTTAGCTTAAGGAAGACGGTTGCGTGGAAAATTCAATTAGTAGTAATAACATCATTGATAACATCATTGCAACACGACTTTTTTGAGCACTTGCAAAACTGAATATCCATTTTCATTTTTTCATCCATTCTCCATTACTTCCCAGTTTGAATCATAAAGAATCGCTTGGAAGTTCCATTACAAGAAGCTACCCTATCACCCAAAATTGTGTTGGCTTATTTAACTTTGCAGGTGCCACTAGTCAATGGGGGCAATTTTTGTAAAACATTCTTCTGCTGAATGTATGCGTGTGTGACTATTAGTCAAGTTAGTTCGAACTGTTGTTATAAAAGCAATGTCAATGAATAAAAACGGGAACAAACGCAAAGATACTAACCTGTAATGTGTGGTATGGTCGATACACGTCGCTCCATGTTTGCACGGATTGAACTCTCTTGAGCAAAAGTTGATTTTTTTCTCACAGTAATTACCTGAAATGCAAATGGGGGCTAAATTTCCTCTCTTTGTACAACTCCTAGATTTCAAGCTTTAAATATGTGGCTATAATTATTATCCAGGATACTTACCTAACAATCTTAACGAACATGACCAGAGACTAGAAGGACTGCGGTTCCAGTATGTTTGTATAATTGCCAAGTTCTGAAAAGCTTTATCACCAAATGCGATTTTATCATAAGAGTTTTGTATACTTAATATTTCATTTTTCAAACATTCATTCTCCCGCAGCAAAAGCAGCCAAACTAATACGTATCGGAACCGCAGTCCTAATTTCACAAAGGCACAAATGTGTAAAAAGACATATTTGGCAGTTTTAAAAGAAGACCATTGCTCGTTGCATATAAGAGTTGGTGTTTTACAATTTCATTTAAGTTGATAAAACGTAATTGTGACCCATTCAATACAGAACTGTTACAGAATGTGAAACAGTATATTACGAGTAAATTTCTTGTCGCAGGAAATGTACTAATGAGTAAATACTGCTATGTTTACGCAAGCCTTACCTCACTGTGCATTTTCCTATAAATCAAACAGTGCTTATATATTTAATGAAATATATAAGTGATAAGTACTTTTAGATACAATTATGATAAAACAAATACTTTTATTCAACGCAAAACACACTGCTTTCACTAATTTGTTAACTATAAGACTATCCAATAGCATGGTCACTTATTTAACAAACTAGAAAGGCTTCGCATCCCTCTTAGAACAGCTTCTGAGCAACAGAAAAGAATTTTCAGCTGAAGAAAGATATATAGTAGAAGTGATTAACTCTATGATCTATGGAAAATGAACATCTTAAAAATAGTGGTAAAACTGCTGATATAAGTGATCTAAAGTAAATCTAAAGCTGCTGCTATATAAGTGACAGGAAACTAAACTGAACTACAAAAAGCTATAGTTACACAATGAACCTAAAATTTGGAAAAAAAAGTCTTAATACGGTGGAATTAAAAATTGTGACAAAAAGTAGTAACAAAACAAGACATTACACGAGAATGTGACGAATAGCGACAACTGAAAAAAAAAATGCACTCTATTCATAAACGAATGAACAATACATCTTGAGTAAAGGTTGGTCACTGGTCGCTATCACGATGATGACTCGCGATTTCGACAGTCAACTACGGCCTTCATCAGGCGAATGAGGTGAGAGGTGCAGAACAGTGCTATATATAATGCGATTGTGGGGAAACCCAAACGAGCGTACACTGGGAATTCCCTGTGGGGAAACCCCATACAGGATATTAGTTATTGGTATTGTGAGTTCGGGTTAGGTTTCGGTATGACCCCAGAGTTGATTCGATCTGTTCACTGCTTTTTCCTTCTCTCTGTAAGATTATAGAAACAGTCGACTACTTCTGTTAGAGATGTTTCTGTTGATGACTTCGTGGGAAACAAAATCAGGTTTGTGCTGTTCGGTAACTGCATGTTCTACGAGTTGGGACCTAAAGTCTCTCTGCTGTATTGCACGGGCGTGTTCTTTGAGACGTACCGAGACGGATTTTTTGGTCTCCCCGATGTACAATATTTCCACATGACAGTCTGGACTTGCGCAGTCCCTCGACCAGATCTAGAGCACAGTACACGCAGTTTATTACCATTTGGGAATGTCCAAAAAGGAGACTTTCCAACGATGACGAAGAAGAGTCAACCATATGGGACAGGCATACACTGAAAACCGCAACATGTTTTTACGTCGTGGTCTACTGCATCGTTCTCCGCAGTTCAGCCACTTCGGTGGTATAGCGGTACGGGTGAAGGGCTACTGTACGCTGGGGGCCGGCTTGGGTGTTGTGTTTGTCTTTAATAAAAATCACTTTGTGGAACATTGTATGCATAATTGTATGTCTGCTATGTGAGAATCTCATGTTCAATTATCAATGTTGCCAGGGCGAAAGGGCACTAAGTTTTCCAATGCCCAAAAATACTTCAAAGTTCTCTGCAGTTTCGACATATCCAAGAATCCAACTAAAGAGGATCACGAACCCATAAATAAAGAATTTCAATATAGTATCTGTATGGTACTTTTTTTCCCAATTCAGATCTTACTCTTTTCTCACGAAAGATTATAAGAGCGTAGCAATGAAATGCTAGTCTCTGAAACTTAAAAAAAAATCGTCAACTGGAAATAAAATGCACTGGCAGGACGTAGCACCTGGTAATCTTTCGATTAACTTTTATCGGAATAGTAAACATTTCGAATTTCATTCTTCTACTTGGAGCTATTTTAATAGTTACGTACGAACGTTACGTGTGGATGCGCTTCTGAGGGTCACTCCTCCACAGAAGAGACAAACATGTCTTAGGAGAAACTCCATGCAATACCACTGTGATGTAACGAAACCTATAACAAAATGTGCAGCGGAGTTCTGCCATTGTGCATAATGCCCTCCTATACGTCGACGACTTCCTCTGCCATAACCATTAGCTTCATTGACATTCAATTGTTCCGTTCTCTCCCTACACTAGCTGCTGTGCAGCATCAATCTGGATAGTGTAACGGGATTCGTCTGAGAGAATCATTTGTGACCACTATTGCTAATCCTAACGAAGATGTTACACCAACGTCATCTTTCTCGATGATGGCGTGTTGTTAATGCAACGCATGTAACAGGCTTCCGTGCGTACAAGCCAACATGATATAATCGACGAGAAATGGCCCTCGGAGATTCGCAAACGCCGGCACTGCGACTATTTGGTCTGTAAAATGCGTTCTGTTCCTATTCGTTAGAAGAGTGATATATCTGCCATCCTGATGTGTGGTGAACCTTCCACGGTTACCAGCATGCTGACGCAGAGCAGTTCCTCCTTCAGCCTTTTTTTACCGCGAGATCAAACTTTCAGACACGTGTTTCTCGGTGGCAATTTCAGTGACACTGCTCCCTGCCTCGAGCCGTTCAACTGCTCGCACACGATCTTAAGCATTCAAATGACGTCTTACGGACATTCTGCATTCAGTATTTGCCACGGAAGATGATAATTTACAGTACTGTCCTCCGAAACATACAACATAACTGCATGGCATTTGGAATGAAGAACACAGCTCGTGTGCACGGCCTTTTACACAGATAAGAAATCTTGCCCTACCATGCCTACTACACTTTTTGTTTCTGCGACTGCTTGCGGTTGGGAATGCTACTCTGCATAAATCAGTTGTTCCTTAGCAATTGTCGAGCAGTGTACTATTTGCTCATTGTGTTTATAATTTCAGGGACTGTCCCCCTATGTAATATTAATACATCAAGCAATTTTCTTCCTTCGAGTAGCTGCAGAATCAAACTGGAAATCGGCTGATAGCCACGGTTTGCAGTCGCCCGAAAAAACTAAATATGTTTATTTATACTTGCATTAAAACATCTGAGAAAAATGGCTTTTTTTTATACAACTTCCAACTGACTGTACTAGACAGATCGCATGTGCTGTCTATAGAGCTCTATAGGATCCCTTTATCCTCCTACCATTCCTACACAGAGTTCTCACGAGATTAACGTGAAAACTTTCAATCGTTTTATATTTATAAGGAAGGGCCGTGCAGGGTACAAAGAATGGATTCACCTATTAAAACTGTAATAATTGCACTCATAACTATTTGCATGAAAGTGATTAAAAATTAAATGTGTATTTTTTGTTAACGAAAACACATATTTGAAGATGAAACTTACCAGCGTAGCCAGGCAAGCACATACATTCATATTCTTCAATTTTATCAATGCAAGTCGCATTGTTTTCACATTTATTTGCGACGCAGTCATCAATATTTGTTTCACATCTGTCCCCTTCAAAACCCATCGGGCAATGGCAACTGAAAATAAACAAATACTTTAGCAGACTGTTATTTCAACATTTAAAACACCGTAAAAACAACAAATACTACCAGTGACCAAAACCAAGCACTATACACTCTGTAATGAAAATATTATGAACTCTTTTCTCTAACCGGAACTGCAATTATACAGCGAGACATGGATTCAACACTGCTTTTTGACATTTCCACAGAGAGAGGTCATTATGTAGCTACCATTGCCACTTGTATAGTATGACAAGTCCATTCGGTGAACCAAGAAAACGCCATACTTATCCATCCAAATGGCAAGCACTGAAGGTCAGGTAGTAGTAGCAAGTATTATAGAAACCACTGGGGAGATCCAACGCGCCCCCTTCCCCCATCACACGTTTTTAGCTTGAAAGTATACTGGAAAAAACGACAAAATCGGAAACGCGAACTCCTCAAATTACCTTCCCCTCCCCCGCAATGATATCCTTGCACTCCCTGACATTCCGATGCCCCTCATTAGCAGAAATTCTTTGCAGCATACAGAAAAAAACGAGTTTCTCCTGCCGGATTGGTTGTTTCTTAAAACTTTAATGGTACAAAGACCTGCAAATCGATTCTGTGCCAAATACAATTTTGTAATGGAACACTAAATGGCTCGGACACTTGGAGGACGCCACAACACAATTCCTTCTCCCCGAACGGCAGGCCTCTGAGAGGTTTCCCTGCGAGATGCGACTCGTGCTAGGGCGATAGTGTATAGTTAACAAAGGGTAGATCTGGTCCAAACTAATACACCCCAAAAGGTGATGACAAACCACCATTGAGCGTTAGTGGGTGTGTGTAATTTAAGGTAATGATCCTTCCCAGAAATACCGAAGAGAATACACTACTCCACATCTGTAACCTCCGGTACCTGCCTCTTTCCGCCGAACCACCACCACGTGGTTGTAACTTTAGGTCGTTTCCAGTGGTGTTCTTTCCAACCACTTTCAATTTCGCACAGCAGGGAAACCAATTGCTTGGTTAATAGAAATTTAATGGTACTAGGGCCTGTAAAAACCCTTGTGCCATGTGCCAAACACAAGGTAAGCACAAAAACACTAAAATGACCCCAGTACCTTGGGGACGTCACGCCTCCGACTCGCTATAAAGATGATTCCCTGAGGACAACCATTTGTCGAGGGATTAATTAAAGTTAATTGACGCAATACCTAAATACAATAATAGACAATACCTTGATCCAATAATGACCTATAAATATCGTGCTGTGCCGTTATAAACGGACACTAATCGTCTCAAGAAACTCGATAATTCCACGTCCATTCCCCATACATTGCAAACGTTGAGCACCTAAAGGGAATAATTTTGTCTGCTCGTAGGCTAACTGGAGTTTTATGGTATAACAACCCAGAAACGAGAACAGTTCCCACGGTTCGTTTGAAAACAAAATACTTACGCTTTCCTAATGACACAATGCAGCCGCTCAGATGCAAATTTGTATTTAATTTGCGATTTCTACACGCAAGTCTCAGTGCAGGTACCTTGCTTGAAAACGCTTACTGCAGAGACTCATGCTCTGCGAGGTTTCTCGAGCAACGGACTACTCCACTGTCCTAGATATGTCCTGTTTAAACTGTAGAGGCTTGTTTTACGCAACATCTCTATTGATTAGAGAAAACCAAGCCGTGGTTTATGGGCATCAACAGTGGAGTAGGAAGCTACCATTTGTCCAGTGATTGCATCTCTAACCCATGACCTTCAGTCTTTAGAATACCTAAGTATTGTGCAAAGTGAAGACCCCACATACAGTTTACGTAATACTACTACTACCTCTTCATTTGGTAACCACCACAATCATTCCAGTCTCATTCTACGTTACGTTATGTCTTTTCTCTATTTTCAAGCACTACTTCTGCCAATCACCATGCACCTGTCTCTTGTTATAATTATGTATAAACCTTGCCATCTCTCTCTCAGGATGAAAGAAACAATTTACTACTTAACTCGAGGTGATCTGTATTTTGACTTGGCATTGTATATAGTCTGTGTCACGAGAGTTATCCAGAAATTAAGTTTCCCTTGGGCTGTAAAACAGAAGGGAAACAAAGTCATCTGGAAACATTTGTTGGAAGAGATACAGCAATCGTTGAGCTACTTTTCAACATATGCGCCACTGGGATTGAGACATTTGTCATACCCTGTGATCAACTTTTGTATTACTGTGTCGTAGAAGTCTGCTGCGTGGGATAGGAATCAGTGTATGCGAGCAGTCTGCACCTCTTCGTCACTGTGAAAATGCTGACCGGACAGGAATTTCTTGAGTTGTAAGAAAAGATGATAATTGCTGGGAGCAAGCAAGATCATGACTATAGGATGGACGGTTAAACATCTCCCTGCACAATTCCTGTAGAAGAGGTACTGGGTGTTAAGTATGTGGGTGAGCATTATCACGGATACAACACCTGCAGTGAGCATCCTGCACCTCTTGTTCTCAATGGTGCATCGCAATTTCCACAGTATTTGATTGTAAAGTTTAGCGTTCACAGTATCACCTCTGGACAGGAAGACAATGAGCAGTCCCAGAATACCGTGCACATCACTTTCCGGGCCGATACAGTCTGCTTGAATTTGGTCTTGAGCGGAGATTCACTGGCGCACCAATGCATCGACTTCTGCTTGGTTTCTGGGATGACGTGAGCAACCCAAGTTTCATCGCGTGTGACGATCCTGTCGAGGAACTCGTCACCGTCAGTATGGTACCGCTACAGAAATGTCAATGCTGATCCCATGCGTTTGGTTTTGTGTTCGGGTGTCAGATTCTTCGGTACTCACCTGACACACAATTTCCGGACCAACAGATACTTCGTGACAATTCCGTGCAACAAGCATCGAGATATCTGCGGGAAGTGACTGCTGAGTTCCGTAATCGTTAAGCGACAGTATCATAATGCGCTGCCACACCCGCTCCACAGGGTCGTCATTAATGAGTGACGACAACCCACTGCGCTCCTGATCATGGACATTTTGGTTCCCTTCGAAAAATTGCCTACACCAACGACACATCATCTGCGTGTTCATGAATCCGGCCATAAACTTGACACATATGACGATGAATTTCGATCGGCGCTACGTTATGTGCATTAAAAAGCTTTATCAGATACTTAACCTCGCAGTCGTAGGTGAACGGAATAAGAATTGACATTTTCAAGCTCTACCACGGCGAAACGGTGAGCGATCGAGAAGTGCCAAGTGTTGCATACGATAGTCACGTCCCGAATCTCTCAGGCATGCGCACTCGCCTTTTCAATGCATGGCATGACATCTGTTGGTGGTGTGGGACACGTACTTTCTGAATAACCTTCGTACACTGACATAATAAAATCATTTCACACGGTAATATTGATAAATTTACCTAAACCTTCCAGCTTCTAAGACTTTGCACGTTCCTCCATTCTCGCACGGGTAACCAAAGCAAGCATCGATGGTGTATTCGCAGTGTCTACCATGAAATCCTGGTCTACAAATGCACTCGTATTCTCGAAGCGGCTTCGCAACACAGGATCCGCCATGTTGGCAAGGGAACGTGAAGCAAGCATCGCATTTCGCAAGGACATAAGGCTCAGGTTTTCCTGAAATGCATAAAATATTGTTAAAAGCTTTCACCTACAAAAACAGATTGATTCTAAAATGCAAATTACTTTTCAAGAAGTAAAATATTTTAAAAAAAGGGGGGTTTATACATAAAACGTCTTTGAAGCAATGTGCATGTGTCTGTGTTGATACAATCCACTTAGGAATGTCATTGGTAGTGTGTTGTAAGTTATTTTTACAATAGGCACTATGCCCCAGTACAATGGTGTGCTTAGAGCTTTCGTGAGTAGCCACACTTCCGACTGTTACGCCTAATGTTCTTTAGTTGGTGATACATTTGTCATTATCTTCAATACAGTCTTCACCGTTGAGTTGTGTAAGTAGACTGGCTTCATGCAGAGAGAAACACACATGGAATAGCGACAAACTACTTTAAAGATAAAGCTAACTTCACAATACACTCTTTAGAGCCTTTTGTCATGGAAGTAGCCATATTCATATAATTGGCATCGTATTATATGCTTCGGTATTAGAGATGCAATAGTAATTAAAATCAATTGTCGACTCATCAGTTACCGTAAATCAAGAAATGGATATTCTCGATAAGTTGGTTGGTTAATTGAATATTATGGGCATAATCACCTGTTAAAAGCTCTACAGTACTATGCAACAATATGCTAAACGGGACACTAAATACCTGGGGTACCTGAGAGCGATATTCTCGGAATATGTAACAATAACTGCTGCTACATTTTATTTAGTGCTGAGGCTCAAATACCGGAGCATAATTGTTATATAATTACGAAAGACTAAAAATATCAGTCCGCTAAAATTTATCGCACTTCTTGATGTGTATGTAGTATGTATATGTAGTCATGCGAACGAGCAAAACACAATCAACGTTCGCACAATAAGAAAGTCTTTCCTTCCGGAGAGAGTAACAGACAGCTTATCTACGAATAAAAGAGCGTTCCTGTACTTTTTCTTTTTTTTTTTACACATGGATGCTTACTTAAAGAAAAAACACAGAGGGTTTCTTACACCGGACACCAGAAGTAAATCATCAGCCAAATCGCTTCATTCACTTGATGCTATTCCGCGTAACTAAAGTTGAGTCAACGATGTCATGCTACACTTTATCTCAATTTTACGAGTATAACTGGTATGTTAATGAATGTATAATGTGTGTATTGCTTAAAGTGTGTTTGTCAAAACGACAGCCATGTCACTTTGTGACATGTGACACGAATTATCCACTCGAATATAGTGTGATCCGAAACCGAACGTATACGGAACCCGTATCAACGCACTGCCGACCGTCACAGAAGTAATGGCAGAACCACACGCGGTGGGACCTAAGGCCAAAACATCAGTCGGGCCGGTGCAAATTGAAGTGTATAAAACCAGCTCTTTAAGTCCTCTTTTGACAAAACCAGCTGCAACCTCAAGGAAAGCAGTATAAGCTATGGAGTGCAAATGAAATAAACCCACAGGCAATGATAGAAGACGGAGACGTATATTCTTTGCGCAGTTATATTTATTTGCTATAACTTACTGCAATTTCGCTGAGAAATTTTCTCTCGGCTTCCTCAGAGAATGATGATGATGTTTGGTGTTTTATGGCTCAAGGACCTGTTAAGATCATACTGTGCCAAACACGAAATGAACATGAATAAGGTGAAAGACAAAAACACACACACCCATGCCGACCGGGACTCGAACCCGAGCTCCTCAGCACAGTATATATATAGTCCGTCACCGATACCACTGCACCACTGGAGCGACCTTCCTCAGAGAAAGCGTGAAGCTACGGAACTGGTTTTTAGTGCTAGTGCGATGTATTGCACTCTCCCCCCCCCCCACGTACGCAGCCCCTCTCACCCACTTCTCTTCTCCCCTTCCCCATTGCCACCAGAGCAAACGTCCAGAAGAGGACTCCTTTCGGTGAAATATGAGATTCGCAACATCTGCTACTTTTCCCTCTCCAGTCTGCAAAGAATTTTCCATGCATTCGAAAGAAATGGTGAAGAAGTTCACTAAATGTTCTTTGTTGCGATGTACGTAAACGGCCTTTTACGTACATCGCATTTCTGTGCGATGCATGTAAGGGAAGAAGTTTAATGTGCGTTCTTATCAGACAGAGAAAAGTTGTTTCTGATTTTCGTGCAAGAGTTTTCCCGTTTGCCTATTAAATGTTAGTTCCGCTTGCAACTATGAAATAGTTAAGACAGACAAAAAAGGTGATATGCAAATACATTATTATTACTTTACATTTCTTTAAAAAGTTAAACGTGACTTTAAAATTGAAAATTAAAAGTTTCCTTTTTATTTGATGAAAATTTTAAGTACCACCACTACCTATGCCACCACAAACACCTTTGGCCACCTAGAATTCCAGCCACTACGACACACACCTTAATTTTTCAGAATTCAGTACTGGACCAACGGGTTCGTGCGAAGTCTTGTAAATCTCAGCAATGTTCCCGACCATGCATCCTGAGAAATTACTGATTACGAGTACTTTTTGGATATGGTACTATTGTAATAGGGTAAAATGTGCTTCGTCACCGAATTTCTGCGATTCGGTAAATTCTACGTGAAACTAGCATGTCATTGTACGAGTTTTGAACATATGCACAAAAGAAGTCAAAAATTTATGGTCGAATACCTTCATGAAAACGAGTGCCTTTGCGGTGTTTAAATGTGAGTAGTAGGCGCCAATTTCTATCGGCCATTTTGAGGAATGGGCCTTTGCCTCCAAACAACATGTTAATTTGACTTGGCTTCACTCAATAACCAACGAGGACATTTTAGATATATCTAACATCCATATCTAGGTAATACTTTTGCTCTGCCGTTAATAAATATGAAGTAGCCCTAATTTCTCGAGAAAACGCTATTCTGTTTAGCTATTCTGTTATATCACTAAGCGAGTCGCATAATTATAGTGATTCGTGGCGTTTTCGCGCTATCTTGAAACCTGAATATGAGGTGTGGATTTTAAACTAGACTCAATGTGTGACGTCACTCGTAGACAATTTGTTGCGCCACTTTCAACACCTCATTCAGGCCCAGTTGTTAAAGATATAGCCCTGGTTCAGGCCTTTCTTTCTTGTACGCTACGATGTATTAACTGTATAGCAGCTGAAGTAAGCATTCCTGCTAGGTCATAACCAGTCAGGAAGGATTGACATCAAATGAAGAGTTTGCCTGAAGTCTAGTGTCGGATTCATTATTCAATACAGTCATGATTCTGCTTCATCGCCATTTTACTAACGGGAGGCGTAATGCCCGCGGAAAGTATTTCCGCGACATTCCACATTGTAAACCTTCTTCATCCGTTGGTGCTCTTCAACCCGGTTCACACCCTATGCGAAAAGAAGTTGAACAGAAGTGTCCTGTGCAAATTTGTTGGTTAGTGTTGCTTGTTACCTACATTAATCATGGTGTAGATACTCTATGCTATTTCGCATTTTCAAACACTTTTCTTGATAATGAGAGTCATTGATCTTCTCGCATATAAATAAATGTATGGACTGAGTTGGTTTTACACTGACCAACGGCTAGCGCTACCGTTGAGAGGGATTCCTTGCATACATATATCTAACGCATTATCACTTTCATTTGAACAATCCAAATGCACTGAGTGCGAAGCCATATGGTATGGCCAGAACTGTAGCAGGTTTATCGGCTTTGTATATATATGTTCTACTCGCCCCTCCCCCCCCTCAAAGGAAGCGGTATAGGTGTACTTGTCACCGAAAGCATGCACATCGCGTAATCTTTGCTAGGCCATACACATATTAATATCAACCTGCGATTGTCAAACAAGACGTTACTATGAGTGATTGTTTTATCAATATCATTTTAAAGCGCATTACTGGAAGTATGCATATCCGTTTGTGCGTGGCTCCTTGGCTTTTAGCAAAATTTTGAATGTTAGCTTTGAATCGATCATGGTGAACATTTGATTCACGGCCTCATGTCGAATGCCTATTATATTCGACAAGAGTGTCATATTAGACAGATACGAATCTTAGTTTGATGTGTATTCAGTATTGTTGAAATAACTCACCGGCACAAACAAAGTCATTAGAGGGTGCTGTCAATACCAACTTGTCCTTCATCGACCGTGGTTCAGCACAGCGAGCAATTCCTGGTTCTATGTAGTCTTGTTTAATCCAATCCGATAACCACCGCAAATTGCAATCACAATACAAAGGATTGGCGCCGAGAGCTCTGAAAAATGAAACAAAATGCTATATTTAGTATTATGTAACACTAAAAAACAGTGGAAAATTTTCTGTTATTTAAATAATTTTATATAAAATTTAAGAATTTCGAATTGTGGAAGAAACCGGTAACTACTGCTTGCCAGTTTCGTGATCAAAAATAAAAACGTTGGGTGGGTGGGTTGGTACTTGATAAATAGAAATTTATTGGCACACCATGACATATGAAGGTCGTGGTGGCTCAGGTACCTCAGGGATGCCACTCTACGTACTCACCATAAAGTTAAGCCCTTGAGAGGATAAAAATGTTTGGACACATATGAAAACTAATTCCCTCATGTTCTCCTTGCTGTTATAATTTAGAAAGTTTACTCCAGAATAACAAATGACGTTTTAACTATTGAATTTTTCAATTACATCAGTTTGATGGATAATTTCGTTCTCCTTCCTCCACTATCACAAGATACGCCCTTATTCTCGGGTGAGGCCCCAGCTTTGTGGAAATTGCAGAGACTATCAGTACGACACTGCCTGCAGTTAATGCCACGTGATAACAGTGATTTACTCTCGCATGTTCGCAGTTAGTTTACTTATCATTTGTTAATACATACTATAAAAATCTCAAAATACACAGTGGAGTAATGTTAATGTGATCAGCAGATAATATCCGGAGTAACCGTCGTGTACAGCACGTAGACGGGCTGCAAGTGACTGAACAAGGCTTTGGAGGGTGTTCGCAGGGATTTGGAACCATGCTGATCGCAGCTGTTAGAGCGTGCATGATGGAGGATTCATAGAGAGATAGCACGATCGAGTGCTTCCACAGATGATCAATTGGGTTTATGACCGGGGAATTTGGGGGCCAGGGAAGTACTGTGAATTGTTCCTCGTGCTCTTCCAACCACTCATGTGCTATTTTAGCGGTGTGGCACATCGAATTGTCTTGCTGGAAGATGCGACCTGTCCTACGAAATATAATCTGCATGTACGGGTGTAAGAAGCCTACAAGAATGGATGCATATTTAATTTGGTTTATAGAGCCTTGCACAGAGATGAGAGGATCCAACGAATACCAGGTAAACACTCCCCAAACCATAATGTTGCTCCCTACTAGTTTGCATTCGTCCAGCAATGGTTGAGAGAGTGCTGGTTTTCTGATGTTTTGCGCCAATGCAGGTGCTGCTGTGCAATTCTCAAATTCTTCCGGCGATGAACTGACGTGAGCATAGGCTCAGTAACCATCCGTCTGCTGCAGAAGCCCATACGCAACTGAGTTCGCTGCAGTGTCTCTTCAGACAAACTTGCGGTAGTACACGCGATTGACTTCCGCAATAAGTTTTTCCACTGTAGAGTGTCGATTGGCCCAAACCCACCATCGCAGCCGGCGTTTACCACTGGCATCTATGGAACGCGGAGTATTTCGCGTTCCTGGTATAACGCTCACGTTAGGTATCGAGCTTTGGAATGCTCAACGGCAACACTTATCTTGTTTCCTGGATTAGCCCAGGCTGCGTTCCAACCCCCGAGACACGTCGAATGTTCGTATGCGACACTTGTCGAGCTAGACAGGGCTTGAACGAACTCAAAAGGATTGATGCAAATTTAAGTCCACCACTCGGTTTCACATAGACAAGGCGAAAGACCAGGTGTTGGGAGCTTCGACTCTTTTACGGCCTGGCACTCTCATCATGATGGATTCGGACTCCCTGCGGCTGGCTTCTGTCAGTTTCGGGTTAGTCCGACTTTACTGGGACTCTCAGTCCCTAAGAGCGGAAGACTGGTCCTACTAGCTTCTTGTTCTGTTTCACAGAGATAGAGAGTTAGGATCCTACATGCGATTAGGGTGTTCTCACCCGGATAATTCTGTCACAAAGGAATCTCGTTTCTTCGTGGAGTGTTGTAGTGGTTGCTTGCCATCAAAGTTTGGAATCTATTCTGCGTTTCCGCAATGCCTACATGAAATGGATGCGGAGAAGCATCATGGAGTCGTTATAGTCAAACTAACAGACTGCATAGCCCTACCGTTAGTCTCGTCACCAATGCCGATTAGATGTTGTCTCTTGAGCATTTAATGGCACAAAGAGCAGCAAAAAAGTCATGCTGTGCCAAACACAATTTTGAACAGAACATTCTTTAGTACCTTGAGGACGCCACACTAGCCACTTCCTCCACAAACTCCTAGCTCATGGGACACAAAAACGAATATACATTTCACACACAGCAAAAGTTCAATCGCTCATGCTATCGGACTTGCGACATCTGTGGAATATGCGACAAAGTCGTTAAATTATCGTTCTGAGTTCTTCCACGAGGTAAGTTATTCTGGCATTTAAAAATATTAAAATCTAACTGTGCTTATTTATTAATGACTTGAATTATCGCATACACCGTTTAAAATGCATATTATCTGAGGCGTTATGACAGAATGGGGGCAGGTCAGAGAGAATCACAAAGCTCCCTGTTATAGTATGCTTGTGATAAATAATTAGAAAATGTATCGAAACATTACACTGAAGTGACAAAAGTCATGGGAGAGCAATATGCAAATATACAGATGGCAGTAGCATCGCGTAGAACAGGTATAAATGCGCAGTGC
>JJRW01S0000964.1:39601-52892 GCA_001188405.1 Loxosceles reclusa
CGAAAAAAAATATTTCAAATTAAATACAACATGATAAATTTTCACAATAAAATATCACAGTATTGCCCAATGATGTCCAAAGAGGGACGAAGAGCAGTCTATCAGACCACAACTACAAGTATTATATTAATGCCAAGTACTTGAGCTTCCGAGGAGATAACGGAACATTTGAGGCAGATGCTTCAAATTCGGGTCTCGAGTAGGTTCGATGAAAGCCTATTTTCTAACCATCCTGAATCGTGGCGTAGTCATTAAATTCTTTAATCGCTGAGTGCACTGCATACTCACTGTTAATGTTTGACGGCACAATATCGCCGTTAACCATTTATAGATTTTTGCTATATGAGAGGAATGAGCTAGAAATAGAGGTTTGGACCAAGAAAATGACAATGTTAATCATTTCGTATGTTAGCATTTTTCAAATGAGGTAATCATGAGTTCTCCATAATATACTAACATACACTGTAAAGAAAAACTTTACTTATGCGGACGTCGGGATTCGAACTAACGGATCAACGAACAACCGGTAAACAACCGGATAAGCAAATAACCTCTGGTGTGACCGCTTTACCATTTAAGCTACGCCGGCGGAGTAACTGAGTAGCTTATTTTAAAGTCATTTGTGTGTGGACATTACTTCCACCGTCACTTGAAAGAGCGGTCAGGGTACGACCTGACCTCGAGTGGTGGACCCAACGGTTGGGACTTTAGCCACTAATGCGAGTCCCTAAGTTCGGGCGCCATTTGTAAAGAAAAACAGTCTACACCAGCATTCGAACCAACGGATCTGTCATCTCCAGAGTTCCAGACCGCTTTACCGGTTAAGCTATGCCAACGCTTGTCTATGGTAGCTTATTTTAAAGTCATTTGTGGGTGGACATTACAACACTCATCGTTGAAGAAAAAAAAAATAAATAAAGTTGCTCGCGCAGGCAAATGTGGGATTGCAATGCTATTTAGCAGAAAGGAAGAAGTCATCAAGAATCACAAATGATTACGAAATGAGACCGGTAGAAGCAACATTTAATGGACTGTGCAGGAAAACGTAATATGCCACTCAATGCAGCGTCGAGCCACCACATCTTGCCACCATATCTACGTAGCAGCAGCAAACGCAAGCTGCCAGGCGTGGCAGCATGGAGTTATAGACGTTTCTGATGGCGCCTTGCGATAATCCACACTACGCAGCTTGCAGATACTTTCGCAGATCTTGCAGATTTTGATGTAGGGGTGAAGTGACTAGAAAGCGGCCAACAGCATCTCAGATAATTTTGATTGGAAGAGAGAGATCTGGCGATGGAGCAGGTCATGAAAGAGTATTCAGGGTATCCAGAGAAGCTGTGGAAACGTCAGCGGGATGCGAAGTTGCGTTTTCTTGTTGAAAGAGAGCTCCGGCGAGAGCCTGTCAAACGACAAAACTTGTGACGTGTGACAATAAGTTGTTCATCTTCACACTGGCCTCTTTGCCTCCACACACAGGTGCGTTGCTGGTCGATATCCAGACAGAAACAGGACTCATGATTGAAGATTAGCCCCTGCCATCCAACGTGACAATGGGTCACGACACCATTGTAGTCTGTGGCGACGTTGCTGTTTAGTTAAGGGCAGTCGTCGTGGCTTCCGGCGTACTTGTAGTCATGCGTCGTGCAGCTGTCTGCCAATGGCACTAGCACACACAGGATGTTGCAAGTAGGGTAGCACTCTTCGGTGAATATCTGCAATCGTGGCAGTTGGGGTCTGTCGAACGTCTTTGCTATTAGCGTCTGTCGAGCGATTTGCCGTCTGTCGAACGTTACTTAGCGTCTGTCGAGCGATTTGCCGATTCTCCCTCTTTGTCATTCGAGTGGAGAGTGGGGCGGCATCCTTAATCCTGCGTGTCCTGTGTACGTGCTTTCCTCTATCCACTTCTGCTAGCAGCGTGCTACTGTAACATCCACACGACTAATATGGAAAGCAATACGGCGAAATATCCATGAAAAAGCTGTCAAAAATATATTTTTGTTCAGTACCTTTTTGGGCAACTTCTAGCTTGGATAGAAGATCTAATACGGTCCGGCATCGAGACATACAGACTACGAATAGTCTCCTTTGACATGTTTGTCCACAGTTGCTGTAATTGGACCTCGAGATCTTGCACGCTGCTAGAATAACACATCCAGGTGACATCCAAGATGGACCGATACATTTTCTGTTGACGATAAATACAGTGACTAGGTAGCCCAGGGAAGTGTGGCAACCTGGCGGAAACTTGCCTGTGACATTCTTCCCGTGTGCAGCCGAGCATTATCCTGTTGGAAAATGACTGCAGGAAACCTTGCCATAAGTAGCAACACGTGGCTGCTGGATGTCCTGAACATATCGCTGCACTATCAGTGTCCCTAGGATCACGACAAAGGGAGACCAGCTGCCGTATGCGATGATGTCGGCTGTGTTAGACGTACAACACTCGACCATGAAGGTAGGATTGAGGAGCTGACTAACGGCGGTAGGAATTAACACAGCTGTCTGAATCTAGATTCGTCACTCAGGACCACCCGGTTCCATTTCGTAGCAGTCCAGTGTCGTCTAGCACGACAACACTGCGAACTGAGGCGACAGCGGGTAGTTGCCAATGGTAGGACACGTACTGGGCGCCGTGAATCCAGTACTGACATATCTACCATTGAATGGAAGACAACGATGCAATTGGACTTGTCCATGCTTGTCGTAGGATCAGGAGACCCACTCTACTCGTGGTCTTCGAAGGGCATCCTCAGCCCGATTATCATGTGTGATTCAACACCTCTTCAAGTCTGGTGAGAAAGGATTAGGTCATAAAAGATAGAGGATTCTGCACAGCCGAAAAGTATGGTTTTACCGTATTATGCAGAAATCCTTAAACAAATAAAAAAAAACAAAACAATAAATTGGAATAGAAACCGATGAAGGAATTGTGCAATATTCAAAACCCAAAACTTCTCTTGAATATGCTACTGTAAACAAATGATTAGCAGACTACAACAAGACTCGAAATAATATACTTACCACGATATATTTTCGTAATTTAAAAACCCTTATCAAATATGCTGTTGTTTACTCTTGCAAAAACGTTAGATATGTATTCTTAACTGCTAGGATATTTCGCAACAGTAAATCCGTAATATTTTAACAATTCTACAAGTACGAAGTGCAAAACAGTGTTTGTACTACACACGCTATTCTGTCCATCTGACCGGAATGCCTATTCCAAGGAAAATATTCTCTTTTGTAGAAGTTGGTTGGTTAGTTGAAATTTATTGGCACAACCTGTGAAGGACCTGTGCCAAAGTAAAGATAGAACATTAAATACCTCAAACACCACGGGGACGCAAAGCGACTCCCGGTACTTACCAAAAAGATAAGCCCGAGGGGTCTCCTTTATAGAAATGATCCGAGCAATTGTTTTGAAGTACAAAGTGCCGAACCAAGGTTTGTGTGTGTGTATGTAGTAGTCTCTGCTGAAAGTATTAAGGAACCAGCAGGTAACAAACACAAAAGAGGGCTCAGTTGTTGACGGTAGTGAGAGGAAGGTGATCCCATTAGGATGTTAGATTATCCATCTGTTATTATTTTTTCTTTCTTTTGCCGTGGCTTCTGACCTACCGCTACTTGTGTGTTGCCAATAAATTTCAGACAGATAAGCTAATTCTTCCCCGTGACGCGATAAAACGAGGTAATTATAGGGGCAGCATAAACATGTGAAATTCTGAAGACAACGACAAATAGTCAGTAAGCCTAGATAGATTTCGTAGTTTATGTAGATAGGCGATATTTAGATGCTACAAATGGTTAAGGTTTCAGAGAAAAGATTCATCCGCGCGCGAGCATCTTCCTAATGCTCCCCATAAATTAATCATCTTAAGCTGGGGACTTGATGACCGGACTCTTCCCAAGGGTAAAACTTTGACAAGCGATGGTCCAAACATCAAATGAGTCTTTTCTCCAGGCTTTCTTTCTTTACCTCCTCTTGTCTGCTTGTTGCAGATTTTCTAAGCGCCATGGATATTCCACTTAAACTAAATTGTTTTTAAGTGAAACATTTCATATAAAACATAAAAAAAAGTTAATTCAAAGGATCATACCTTTCGCTTTGTTTAAAATAATAACATTTTAAGGCTAACCATCTAGAGCTCAAAAGTACATATTAAAAAAAAAAAAAATTCGGGTACGCGTTAAACTAAAAAAACTGTTTTTTAATTATAATACAGTGATTTGTAAAAGTGTATTTTTATAATTAAATATAATAACCAAGCTGGTTTTCCAGTCTCAAAACGTGTTGGGAGAGGGCGGAACCCCAGGGTTTAATAGATATTTGTAGTCTCATTTTTAAATAATTCTCATTGCATTTGGAAAGTATAATTGTTTGAAATTACCACTTTACAGACTTTTCAAGAATAACAAAATTTCGGAAGGGGAAGCTTAAACCCTACAGCCCCTCATAAATACGACACATCATTATTAAATATATTTTTATACTTAAAAGGAAATTTTAAAAGTAGTTCTCTTGCTGAAGTGTTTTATTTCCTACAATAAGAAGGCGAAGTTATTTCAATATTTAGAGAATCACGTGATTTAACAAATAACCTTTTGAATTTTTTTTCTTTTCCTTTATAGTTCCATCGCCCCGAATGACAGATACCAACAGGTTTGCAACACGAATTTAATTGAACCAGCATTTCATCAAACGCAAATTCGTCTCGTTTGACATGACATGACAATGAACAACAGACACGGCGTTATTAGCTTCTGGTAAGCCCTGTAGTAGATACACGGCGTAGCTTTTTGTCGACAGCTCACTAGTTAGAATAGAAATTCTTTTTCCAGATTCCGCTGCCACTAGCGTGCTGAAAATACTAAATAATTTTGCGATTTACGGACCCCCATCGTAGAGGGGCGTTGTCTTTACTGTGGCTGAATTGTGGCAAGCAGTGCCCTCTGTCGGGTAACATTGTAACAACACATTCTTTTTTTTTTTCTCTCGTTTTCTCTCTCTCTCTTATTACGGTCAGAAGCTGCGTCGCTACATCCCCCCCGAATTGCGCTACCTACTTTTGTTGTTGTTGTCGTATCCTTTGAAGAAGGAAATCTTTTCAAATGCAGTGATGTTTTTGAATAATTTCGACAATGCTTATTGCCTTCGAGGAGTATAGATCGTTTTCTGAGTGGAAGCCCACTCCTTGCAGATCTGCCAGAACGGCCGGGAAATCAAAGACATGAGAAGAAGGACGACTACCCTGTGCACTGACATGACGAAAAAACTAAATTACAACGTGATATAAGGCACAGTTAAATATATTTTATTCCTCACCAAGGTTTCCCCAAGCATTTGGCTTGACTTCTTCAGACATTCGTCAGCGTATCTCAATTCGTAGAGCAGTCTTTCCGGAGCAGAAAGATCCAGGTTCAGGTCCTGGCGTCGGCAAAGGGCGTTCGTTACAACACGTATAAATCATTAAATACAATTCTTTTTTAAACAGACTGTTGAAAATCTCGCGACCGCTTTGTAGTATGTCTGGGCCCCCTTTGGGAGTCCCGACCCGCGGTTTGAGAACACCTGCATGACGCGAAGAATATGCATCAAATATTATACAGTAACAAGCGAAAAAAAAAAGGTGAGTTATACCGTAAAAGCATGAGTAGTATCGACGCCAACTGAAAAGAAAAAAGCAGAATAAACACATTTAAAGAATGCTTACGTCGTTTTCAGGAGCTTTAGGACTTTGACTTTCGTTACGAGATGTCTGCCAGTTGAAGGTTTCTGCTTTTATGAGCTCCACTGTCAGAAAGACGAATTCTCCGTTTCCCATTCCGGCCTCGTTTGCGTCCATAAGCATTTGGCGCACCGTTGCTTCATCCGCAATCAACAGGAACACTGCGAAAACGAGAATTCAAACTTCGCTCAATCAATCAATAATAATCTTACGAGTTGCTGGCCGTTAAAAATTATTAAACAAAATAAATGTCGTCAGAATGGCAAGTCAGACAGAAAGAAAATACACCACCGGATTACGACCAGAGACTACCTCTTCTTAAAATTTCGACTTCTAACTGCCACTCTTCTAACACGCTTTCGCCTTTTAAAAGCTCCATGGATTGTTCGAGAAACCCATAGAAGGTCAGAAAACGAAGAATGTTCTGGTAACCTGCTCAGAACCATTGACCTTGACTGCCGTTTGAATTTCCTTCTTCTGCCTACGTACGGCGCAACTCCTTTGTTTGATTCTCTCCTGACCGACACCAGATGGCGCCAGATGATTTTCGTTTCAATAATATGAAATAATAAGTCTTCCCTTTTTGATAACAAATATATACCGGGTGGTTATAAAATATTTTTTCTTCTTTTGAGTCATCTATAACGCAGACTAATAAACGGAGTGAGTCTAAATTTCAGATGCAGACTGTTTAAGGCAGGGGAGATGAATTCCGTGAAAATAATAATAATAAAAAGTACCAAAAGTCGCCAGTAGGGGAAATTGTGTCACTATCTGTAGCGAAAACGGGGCAATAATTATAATAAACGAAGGTGCCTTCAAACACTACAGTAGCAATTGCTATTATTATCTGATCTTGTACTGCCTTCCGTCCTCCGGCAGCCCTAACTCCTAGCGATCCAATTTCCTCGAATTTCTTAATCATAGCTCTCAGTGCTACAGCTGACACAGGACCTTTACGCAAGTTATGAAGCCTTCTATATTCCCGCAGATCCGCCACGTCGTTGCACTATTTAAGGTAAAACAACTTTACAAGCAATGTATGCTAGTCAGGCGCATACTGAGCACAAATTAACATTTAGTCGAATAACAGCTAACTGCCTGAACGTTCCCTCTTCCCGTTTTAAGTGGATTTAGTGGCGATGCTGTCAGCCACGCATAAAAAAAATTTGCATAATCCATTGTAAATTGTTTTCCCGTTTTTGTTTTGGCCCTGGGCTCGCTCACCTTTTGGTGAGTGCGAGGAAGTGACGTGACGTCCTCGAGGTGCCCGAGCCTTATAGTGTTACCGTAATCACCATATGTATTAGCACAGCATGGTCTTTACAAGCCTTTGTGCCATTAAACTTCAAATAACCAACCAACGAACGTTTTCGTTTCGGTTAGCGCCAAACTTTCCCCTATCGGCGACTTTTGGTGCTATTTTTTTTTCTCGCGGAATTCATTTCCTTCTGCCTTTACAAGTCTGTATATCAAATTTGGTTTCATTCCATTTATTAATTTTTGTTATAGACTTCTCGAAACAGGGAAAGTTATTTTATGGCCACCCCGTACGTATACAATTATACAGAGTGGTAACTCCTTATTGCATGCATGATTTAAACAAGCTTTCATACGCCGTTACTCATACTGGTAACTAACTTCCTAATTTATCGTTATACCTCACTCATGATTTCCAGAGCATGATGACACACATACACATCGAAAATATCGTAATAAAAAATATTTGTTATATGTTCTCAACGTCAGTCTGGTTTTCCTTTTCGCTTTTAAGAAATATCTTTCTTCGTTTTAGCAGCCATCTTCAATTGATTTATGATCTTCTCTCCATCTGCCAAAGGTCAGTTACACATACAGAACAATATGTACGTCTGCAAGCCAAAAGAAACAAAAGAAAAAAGAAACATTGTGCTCTACTTGCGAAGGTCATAAGAAGGGCGTAGAGTGAGATACACTTTGAACATAACATACTGCCGACAAATCAAATTATACGCTGATATGCAGAAAAATTGTAACGCCCATAAAGACATGACTTACAACAAATGTATTTATTGGAGAGAATATACATATAATGCAAGGTATAAATGATTAAACTTGCAAAAGTGTAAACCAAAAGGAACTTGTTAAATTTAATATTTTGTGACTGCGCCTGAAAAGCACTTATAAATGGTGCCACACTGCATTGACCGATATAGATTTTCGTTGGCTGCCTGTAGAATGTCATCCCATGTAGATTTTATGCATATCCCCAATCGTTTAGTTGCATACTGGCCGACTAATGATTGTGGATATATACACTGGTAGGCAAAACATAAGGACGAAGAAGGAATGGGCATGCATATGAAAAAGTACGTGCAGTTGTAGACCAAAAGGAACACAACAGTATTGACAGCGTATTCAACGTGCTTTAATACAATAATCCTGTTGAAAGGAAGTACACAGAGTATCAAAAGAATGTGTTTTTGTTAAAGGTGCATATTGACCGGCGACATGGTTCTACACAGACTGCACAATACGGGCTACAAACAAGCCTCAGCGTCATGTCAATAAGGGATATGGCCAACGAGAAGTGTGATGCAACTTTGTACATGACATGGCATACTCAGAACATTATAATCCAGGAGATATTGAGGCATGTTCTCCCACTTCTCTTTCACTGCACGGATGAGGATCTTCTTGTTTGTCGGTGGTTATTGTCGACCAGCAATACATCTTCCAAGGCATCCCATACATTTTCAATCGGATTCAGCTCTGGAGAACTTGCTCGCCAGACTGTGCAATGAATATCCTCACTGCCAAGACATTCCTCTATAACAGTTATCATCCATGAAACGAAATGTTTCACCGACAGCACATCAGAAAACCCGCAAACCATGATGCCTTCCCACACCATGTTACGGTAAGTCGATTATCGATGCTTTTCCTGAATATTTTCGGGACGATAAACACTGCCAACCTCGCACCATGTCAGTTGCCATCCAGAATCAGACGATAGACTGAATCTACTCTCATCTGAGAAGAGCATGGTGACCCAGTCCAATTGCGATGCAGACAACACCATTACAAACAGGTGTTTACGGTGATCTCTCAATAGTGGGATACACACAACAGGTCTTCTAGCGTATAGTCTTTTCTCTTTCGCAAACGCCTTGTAATAGTTTTACGGGATATCTGAGTTCCTATGGCTGCGTGTAGCTGACGTGCTAGGTTACCAGCTGTGCTACGTCGGTTCCTTTTCGCTGAAAGAACAATATGCTGATCTTCTTGGGGCGTCGTAGTGCTAGAACGCTCCCTACGAGCCTGCTGCACATTCCACTACTTTCAAATGCTGCCCGTAGTTTAGAAACGATACTGTGCGCGATGTTAAATTCCCCAGCAACATCAACGATTTGCCACTCTTCTTCCAACTTTCCGATTCTTCTTCTACAAGTGAAATCATCTAAATGATGCTTGGAAGACACATCCAGAATTTCAATAATGTAACTTAACTCCTTCCCCTCCGAATTTCACATCCAACAAAAACTGACTGCCCGTGCCAATCGCCTATAACCACTTATCGGTGTTGTCCCGTGGCCGACACTGCGTAACTCAAAAATTTGCATAAGTTTCATAACACAGATTACATCACGAACTCCTGCAACTTTCAACAGGCTGATGCGATTCATATTCTAACGGTATCGTTGAAAACAGCATCCGTCCTTACGTTTTGTCCACCAGTGTAGATATATCTAGAAAGCATATCCTATACACGTTCGATAGGAACAAATCGGGCGACAGCGAAGACCAAGTAAGATTTGACTCTTTGTGATCACAAAAAGCGTTGGACAAGGCGTGCGACGTGGCTCCGGATGCAAAGTAGCACCAAGATGGTTCTGTCACAATGGTAATACTTCTGGTTTCAAGACCTCACCAATGCACTCTTGACTAGTCATAGCGCCTGCAATTTCCTAGAAGGCGAGAATGTGAATTGAATATAATGCAGCTCAAACCATGACTAACTGTAAAACCATTATGGTGGTGTGCAGTGCAGCTTTCCAGATGTCCTTCCTATAGTATTTTTGAACAAAGATCCGGCCTTCATAAGTTCATAAATTGCGCCTAGATTTGTCAACAAACGCCCTTTGCCGACGCCAGGACTCGAGCCTGGATCATTCAGTTCCGGAGTAACTGCTTTCGAAATTGAGCTACGCCTACGAGTATCTGGGTAGCTTATTATCTAACTCCTTCGTGTGAAGGGAACCTCATACTCTCCCCCACGTTGAGAGAGAGAGAGAGAGAGAGATCAGGGCATCAGGGCATAGTCCTAACCTTGAGTGCGGACCTCAACGGCCAAGAGTCTACGACCACAGTGTCGGTTAATGAGTTTGGGCGTCAATTGCAACAAACGCCCTTTGTCGACGCCGGGACCCGAACCTCGATCGTTCAACTCCGGAGTGATAGCTTTCCCAATTCAGCTGCACCGACGAGTATCTGGTCAGCTTACCATCGATTGTAGGGGAGAGACCGTGAAACCTTTTGCAGAAGATCATATGCTCCCATTCAGAGTGTCTTCGATAATAGGAGGTCAATTTAAATCGAAAAAAAACATGGAATCCGAGCTACAATCCTTCGTTGCAATAATCGTCGACGAACATTACTGACAGACATCGGCAGAAGTGTTACTCTCCTCAATTGTTGTGCTAACGCTGTTGAAGTTGCTGCAGGATTCATCACCACCATACGTACCAAGGATCTATCTTCCCGTTCTGGCGTACCTGTAGGTGTCGATGCATAAAATCTTCTTCCGTCCATTGTCTCCAAATACACATCACTGTACTAGCGTCCTTGTAACATGCTCTGCAATGTCACGTCATGAGAAGCTAACTTTTCTGAAGCCTACAGTTTCGAAGTCCGTCAGTTCATAATGTTCCCTCATTCTGCAACGAGCCATGATGGCCTACTGTCAGTGTAATAATGATATAATTTACCGATAAAATGACTGGAATTTGTTTTTGTTTTTACGGTCCTCTTTTATATTCTGCGAGCCAAATTTGAACTTCGTCTGAACCGGCATCCTGAAATACTGATCATTCGCGCATGTCAGGTTACATAACCCTTGCGCCATATTTCAGGTCTATCGGATGATTATTTCTTGGTGTCACAATTATTCTGAAGCGCACGGTATAAGCAGACGAACGATTTCTTGTACGAATGTGAGAAAATGATACTGCTAAGTGCATTTCGAATATTTTGTTCCATTGACACACTCCATATTTATTTGAACATTCCTTCTATACCTATACCTTTCTGACAGCTTAATTAATGTAGGCTTAGATGCCTCATTAATATAGGATTAGACGCTTCATCAGGTATTAAAGCTGTTGTGAAAACTTAGGAGTGCTAAATGTTTGCAACGTAAAGACTTTAAATTTAGCACTCAATGCTTAGCAGCTGCAAAAGCATGCTGATAGTTAAGCTAAACAAGTTCGCCATGGGATTTTCAAAAGTCTCTTTTCTTGTCAAGCGAAAGAAGTTGTTCTTCCCTCATACGGATCAATACTATTCCTTCATCTTGAGAATGTCGTGACATTTGATCGCTTCATTATGAAAGCTAAAGACTGTTTAAAAAGTGTTCATAGGAGCGCCACAAAATTTGTAGACAGCTTACATGGAACATTGATTTCACAGCGAGATTGAAGAAGTTGAATTTCTTCGTTTTGCAGAAGCAAAGGTAAAGTGAATATTTAATTCGGGCATTGAAGATTTTGAATAATGTCATGCCCACCCACAAAAGACATCAAATATAAGCTTCTTAGACAACGTCGGTGTAGCTTAATTGGTTAAAGCGGTTCCTCCGGAATTGAACGTTATGGGTTCGATTCCCGGCGTCGACAAGAAGGGCAAGTTGTTCATTACAAATCGAGCCCGAACTTAGCGACACACACCAGTGGACAAGGAAACAGCCGTTAGGTCCACCGCTCGAGGTCAGGTCGATACCCTGACCTCTCTTTCAAATTGGGGGAGGGTGTAATGCCCACTTACAAAAGACATCAAATATAAGCTCCTTAGACAGCGTCTTGGTGTAGCTTAATTGGTTAAAGCGGTTCCTCCGGAGTTGAAAGTTCCGGGTTCGATTCCCGGCGTCGACAAGAAGGGCAAGTTGTTCATTACAATGATTTTGAGAAAATGGATAAGGAATTCTTCAAAGAGAATTGAGATGCGATTATTATACACAGCTAAAATTTCTGTAAAAAGAAACAGATTCTTTAACGATTATTTTTCCGTTTTTTTATGGACAGTTTTATGGGTAGACGTCTGTATAATATTTCTTAACATATAGCTGTTCCATATGATTTTAATTAATTTATTTCTCTGGTGCATTATTTGTTGTTATGTCGATGGAGCTCTGTTCCCTAATTTGTGTTAATGTTGTGTATGCGACGACCGAGAAAGTCTCCACAATTTTTTGGGTAGAATTGCATACATATTTCTCTTTGTATGTAGTTGTTCCATGTGATATTGGCTCCTTTATTTCTTGTGTATATTTGTTTGTAGTGACGAGGGAAAAATTCTGCTCCCTAATTTGGACGGCGGGAAAGTTCTCCGCGGTTTTCTGGGTTTTTGACGAAGTCGGCCGTGGTGGGCTTTTGCCTGTTGGCGACATTAAATTTTGTATTTGTATTTGTATAACTGTCCTCTCTACTGGTGGTCTGTTGAGAGCATCTTGATCCCACTCGTCTTTTGTGAGTACGTTCTCACATCTACTGACTCGAACACATCCTCATGGTCTGGTCAGAACGGTCTAGGTGCCAGCCAGCATGTCGATGAGACTATCCATCCAATAATGTTGTTACCTGGTCCAGCCCTATAATGACCAGCTCTGTTACCTGGTTGAATTGCCTTCTCCTGCGCCTTAAACGCATATGCAGCGATAAAAGAACAAATTACAACAGGAGGACTATAGACACGCATCAGAAGTAGTCCATGTTACGCTCATTGATGGCCATCCTGCGCATCAAATGACGTCACAACTCTAATCACTCATATATTTGCGTCGGGCATACCTACATGCTGAGTTTTGCAGTAGAGCGACAAATCCTTCATGATGCCTTTTTTTTTAACGAGTGCAATGAGAATTGTGCATTTTCGGCTTTGTGAAACTTCTGTAGGGTGTTCTGGGCTATAATTTATTTTTAATAATTAGTATAATACGAACTAGAGCTGCGCGTAGCCCTGTGAAAGTTTAGCCACGTTTGTGTTTGTCTGACAGAAAAAAAGCCCGCTTAGCTCTGACCTGTATTACTTCTTTCTAAATGTTCTTTACGGGTATATAATTTGAATTATGTTTTACTCTGATGTTAGTTTAAGTTCCAATAAAGCAACATACAAGAATAAACAGCTAAAACTACCCTCATTACTTTCGTTTTTGATTCTCTTCCAATCTTTCCGCATTCGGCCATCAAACAAAATTCACTTATTCCAAACCCGTAACACTATGATTTAATTATCATTAAATAATAAGGCAAATTTCTTTCTAATCTGCAACTATCGAAACTTATTTCTTAGCTACATACGGAGTTGTG
>JJRW01S0000972.1:102318-113609 GCA_001188405.1 Loxosceles reclusa
AGCATGCTTACGTTTGAGTGTAAGTAAATTATATGCTTTTTTCGCTTTCACTGTATTTTACCGGCAACTGAAAAGTTCTTAAGTATGCGACAATTCTGAATTTATAACCATTAACTATTCAGTTTTATAGGTTACGTGCATTCTAAACAAAGAGGTACGTTGATAATTAACAAAGCCTTTTTATTGGTAGTGCTCATTCTTAAAAAAATATTTTTAAGGGCTTGTCCAGTATATCAATTTTGGACATAGTGTATGCATACACAAACACAGTATGTCAAGAACACAACGTATACAAAGAAACATACCCGTGAGGTCTTCGGAGTACTAGTTGGTGATAGGAATAGTATGACCAACAGTCTTTTCTTGGGGGTCCCCCGGACCTACACAGACCACATCTTAAGTAGGAAAAAGGTTCCTTAAATGTTAAACATTTATATTTAGGGAACACCACAGTTTGCTTCTTTCGAATAAATGATTTTTGCAGTCATAGAACACAACAGTCTTACAAATATAGTTTCGTGTTTTCCTGTTAGTTCTTAGTCTTTAGTTTAAAGAGACTTAGGCGATTTCTGTAGTCTTCTTGACCTTCAATACGGCACTATCGCGTTTTCCAAATCTCAGGAAGGGTGTGTTATGTTCTTCTAATCTGTGCAATCTTGAATACAACAAAATCACCCCACTGGCATTTTTCATATCGAATCTGGACTGCAGCACCAAGGAATCTAATCGCTTTTCAAGTCTAATGGATCGTACCAGCAAAAACGTCCTAGTACCGTCCTGGGGAACGATCAGATTTATTGATGCCGCAGTCTAGATTACGTAGAAAAGATGCCGGTGGAATGATTTTGCTATATCCAAGATTGAGTATATCAGAATAACATTTGACACCTCGTCTGAGATTTGAAAAACCTCATGTGAATGGCCTTATCCAAGGACGCAGCCAGGAAGAGCGCAGGAATAGTCTAAATCGCCGTGTGCTAAAGAGTACTTTCAACTTTTGAAATATCTATCAAATGAATAGGAGTGCAGAATACCTTATCCACAAATGAGTAAGGGTGGTAAACAGGTAACAATCCGAAGATAAGCAAACCTTCCTTCTGTTGTCCCAGTTAAAATTTGGCCAATCTACAGAAAAATTAACAACACCTAAAGAAAAATCAGAAATTCTGAAGCCAATTGCATCAGGCCAATCCATTAACAATGCATTTTGAATTCATATCTTGAAAAAACGAAAATTAAACAGTATTTTTGAAAATGCAATGTTTGCGTGTGCGTGTGTGATTTTCGGCCGTTGCTCAAATACGTGTTTCTTTCTTGAAATCAAAGGATTCAATGAACAAACCATTTTTAATGCACTCGAAGTCTCTCTTTCAGCTTGTGATCTACTTGCGTTGAAAAGAAAAACTGTTTCCTGATTTTAAGGATCTAGGAGTTCGCCAACGTTGAAGTGTTTTTACACCTGTAAATATTGCTTGAATTTTGCTACACACAAACATGAAACTTCCCACTGAAAAAAAATACAAGATGTACTAAATGTTGAATTAAGAAAAAAAAAGATAAGCAAAGAGAGGTCAAGTACTTTAATTTCCCTACCAGCTTGCCGTCTGAGCCTTTGTAAGACATGGAAATTCATTCTTTTTCCGAAAACTACGCCCCGGGGAAGGGGAAGGAGAGAAAGTAGAAAGGGGGCAAAAGAGGGGGAAAAGGTAGGCAGACGAAGAAGAGGAAGAAGAAAACTGCTACCTCTTTCTTTTCGTGTCGCCCGCAGCGACAACGCTAAATGAAAATCGATCAAAGAAAGGTTACGGCAGAAACAGTTATTTCTTTCTTACCCCGAATGTGTTTTTCTCTCTTTTGCTGTTGCTCCCTGGGATCAATCTATTATACGAAAGGCGCATTTATCAGCGAAGAAAAAGCAAAGCTATGCACTCTGTTGTAAAGGAAGGAGGGACGGAGGGGAAAAAAAAAGGAAAAACTGCTTTCAGTTTGCCGAACAAGCAAAACTTAAACAAATTTTGGCTTTGTGTAGAAAAGAAGCTATTGGATGAATATTTGTTTTTAAAACTGGACACGGTGATTAGAGACGTTGTTTATCTGTCTTGGAAAAAACGCTGGAAATCGCTTGGAAGTTTTGTGGTACATATAGAAGCAAGAGACTAGGTTTTAATGATTTTTATTTATCTTGACTTCATCAGAAACTACTCGTGCAAATTTACATACGCAGCTTTTGTGAAAGAGCATTTTATGTTCACAATTCCTAATACAAGAAATAAAAGACGAAATGCAATACCATTTTCTTCGAAAGGGAAACGCTATTAGAAGACAATATTGTAAAGAAACTTTATTTTTTGTCTACCCCGGGATTCGAACCTACGGATCTGACATCCCCAGAGCTCCAGAGAGGTCACTTTAACCGATTAAGGTACGCCGAGACTCTTGTCCACAGAAGCTTATTTTGAAGTCTTTTGTGGGTGGACATTGCAATGTTGTTGCATATGTAAAAAGCAATTTAACACATGCTGACCATGGTGTAAGGCCCTGTTTTAATGCATCGGTGGAATGAGCATGAGAAATAACAGGTATTACATATGAATTAAAGTTCTGATCACTCTTAGTGTCAGAAAATAAAGATTCTGCAGCTTAAGTGGATTTGGATTTACACCAGTGTTTAGCACACACATTTATGGCGAATCCAATTTTTGGGGTTTTTACCCAACACAAAATGTAAAGAAAATCGTTAATTCATGTCGACGCCGGGAATCGAACCCGGAACGTTCTACTCCGGAGAGCCGCTTTAACCAGTTAAGCTACGTCGACTCTTGTCTATCGAAGCTTATTTTTAAGTCTTTTGTGGGTGGGCATTACAAAAATTAATCAAACTTCAACTTAATAAACTTAATGAACTTAAATTAAAATTAGCAAACTTGCTAATTTGGGAAAAGAGCCAAATAAAATTTTAAATCAACTCTTTATTTGTGCTCACGACAAATACAAGAAAAATCAAACTAAGTGCGAATTTGCACTTATAAATCAAGTTTCAGAAACATTTCAGAATTATCAAATATTTTGCAATTACAAATCGAAATCCAATTTAAGTATTTTTGTTCAAACGCAAATGTTTGAAATTTGGCGTGGAGCAGATTGCTTCTTGCTTCCACGTATATGAATGGGTGGTGGATTTCTTTAATCTCTGCTAGAGCACTATTTTGTTTTTCGGTGCCGCGGACGGCAGCTTCTTATCGACTGGCACGTTCGCCTTCAGCGAAGACTGACTACTGACGTGCCGTCCCCTAGCTTATTTATTCACTTGTCCTGGCGGCGGCGCTGGCAACATGTTAATTTATTTCGCGCGCGGTTAAACGGTTAGTGAGGAAAGGGATGTTAATATATTAGTCGTTACACAATATGAAAGTCCGACTAAGAGAGTATACTCTGTAATCAGTTCAAAGGTGAATCTACCAATTACTAGAATAATACAAATCTCTTCACATGTTTCTCTTAGCATGTGGCCAGACAGTTACTGCTTCACTGCTCAAAAATAGCATGGGAGCAAGCTAAAATGTAGGGAAAACTATGCAAGAGAATCATGCATGAGCATAAAATGGAAAGTACACTTATATGAAAGCGTAATACATATAAGAAAACACAAAAAAAATCAGGTATGGGAATTTTATTGCTTTAAAATGATAGAAAGAACATGAAAAGAAGATCCAAGGGTCACGATTGAGAAGATCAAATAATATCGCAAACTACAAAAAGCATCGAGAAACAATGCGCCAAATATACCTGTAAATACTTATAAATAAGTAATATTACGAATAAATAGGTGAAAATATAACAAATATGCCCATAAATATGTTATACCTGTAAATGACACACACAAAAAAGTGTTGCTTAAAGCTGAAGAATGATTTTTAAAATTGTGCGTAGTCCCTTTGAACAAGTACGACGGTTGCACACCTGTTTTCCGTGGATACGATGAGATTGTCGATGAGACTTTTGGGAATTCTCTAACACTCTCCAAGAAGTGCAATGTTCAAGTCCCGGACACTTAACGGAGGCATCGGTCTAGCTGCAATGCCTCGTCCGACTGTGTTATGTTCAATCGGATTTGAGTCAGTAGACCATGCTGTCACTCGATGCGATGTATCGTGTCCGTTTCAAGCATGTTATCCGCAAGACAAGCTGTATGATATCTTATGTCATTGCGCATTAAGAGAAAGGAACTCGTCAATAGCTCCAGCGTAAGGTACGACGTGACGGTTGACTGTCTCGTCTGCATACATATGGGCCGTTGAACTACCGTTCCGGATAATATGCTGGTCGTACGGACACCAATGCTGATTCCACCCTAGTCATCTATACTGTGAACGGGGGGGGGGTTATTTCGAGTGCCGCGTTCCATCCAAATCGTAACACGTCGTTTGTCACATTATACACTGAATCAGGACTCCTCGGTGAAAATCACTTGACTTCATACCCGTTGCCTCCAATCTCAGTGTTCATCAGACCATCTTCTGCTGGCCACACGGTGAGTTGGGATCAAAGGAATACGCACCAGTGGCCTACGTGAATAGATGCCATCTCGGTGAAGCATATATATTTCGAACTTCGGTTTGACACCTTCCTCTCTTGCTTATGAAATAAACCGTCCTTGCACCTAAATAGCATTGTGTGTTCTGTTTGGAAGAGCTGTTAACCTCAGAAACCGATTGTAATTTGCTGTTGTAACACATGGGTATCTTTGTCCTGGCCCACGTCCAACAATTTCTATTCTAATTCGGACAATCAACTTCAGATTCATTCAAGTAATAATCCTCAATTTTTCTCGTAGTCCTCCCTGAATCTATGTTTGATAAACGTCTCCTACTAATAGTATAAATATGTCATCGTTTGTTTGTGTGATATCCTGTTATTGAATGTGACATATCGTTTGCCGTATCGCATCATTTCGAGATTTCTGAGAAGATTTGCTCTTACGTTTGGATCTGATCCAGAATAGAAAAAAAAATAAAAAAGGATTTAGTGCTGTCATTTCCTATGGGCCATGTCGGTGTTTCACTTGGTCCTCTTAACACACCATTTAACAATGAAGGAGCATGAAAGAAAAACGAAATGAAAGAGGGAAAAAGTGTGCCTTTTTCTACTATGGCATTTATTGCGCTATCCGCCAGATTGAGGCCAGTCCGTCCACTCTACCAGAAATATTCGATATCAATCATCTTTTTGCAGAAACAAAAGACGAAAAGAATAGTGGAACGATTCGGATAATTAACGGAAAACTGATACTGAAACCTCCCTCTCCTAAATGCAAAGGTCATTACACATTTTGAGCAATTTAGGCGGCTAAAAAAGTAAGAAGCTTGCAAGTAAGAGTGTGAATATCACTCGTCATATAGGTATTTGTAAAATAAGACAGTTCCTCTTCCTTGCGTACGTTTACAAAGGATTGTACATATGTGTAGAAATTAATTGGACTACAATGCACTATTGAATGTCAACAATTGTGTAAATCCGTAGAAGCTTTAATTGTTTTTAGCTTGAATTCAGCTTTAATCATCAATAATTTGGCATTTATTTGAATAAATCTGCTACAGCTGGGGATTTCCTCTACAATGCAGAATGTTTGATGGAAAATATATACCATTATAACCACTAACCTAATACAATCCTTGGCACAAAGTTCGGAAACTCACATTAAGCAGAAACAGAGAATTTTTCTGATTTTCAGACAATTGTAGACAAAATGCAAAACACGTTTTGTTGTTTATTAAACATTGTGTAGTTCCCCCACAGTACATATAGATAATAACCTGCCTCCGTAGTCGCCGGTATAGCTTAACTGGAAGACTACTTCCAGTTCTTGCCCCTGAAAGAAGGAACCTAATAAGGTGTGACAGCGTCTCTGGTGCTGATATCCGTATGAATCCAGTTAGGTTGTGACTCCATATTGTTGCTGAATGTATTGAACAACGATATGCAGCAGCTCGTTCATAAATTGCTACTGAACTTTCACCAAGGTACATGGATGTCAAATCCGGTTTTTCGTCTTCTGTTCCAAATAACTTTACAGAATTTGAATAAAATTGCTATCTGGGGATATTGCGACCCAATTCAGGTGTCGCATAATGTTTGTCGTTCTCTGCAGACACACTTTCAGCCCTGTGTGTAAGGGAATTGTAGTCTTGAAAGACAGATAAGGACATTGGGATGGTGCCCCTTAGAGAGATATGGAATAACAACTTGTCACTAAGAATGTGAAAGTAGACTTGCTGGTTCAAATTCACTGTCATGAGAACCAGAAGGGACCATATAGTGGTACGAAATGCATCTACGCAACATCAAGAAAACCCACTCTAGCTTCATCGACACTCTTTCAACATTAAAACTTTCATTGAGCTTGTGATGAAACCAGTACCTTCCATTATTGGGAAATAAACGAAAATGAGATTCATCGGACTAAATTGCACGTTTTAAATCTTCTACCGTTAAGGCTTAGTGCCTCAGAGCTCAGTGAAAACGTGCAACTTTTTGATGGCGCTCTTAGGAATAGTCTCTCCTGTCGTACTTGGCATCAGATGTCCATTGCATGAAATTCTCGTCTCAATGTCCTTTAGAAAACCGATTGAAAAGGACTTTCAGTAACTGGTTGAAGCAATTTTTTCTCGATTTGGAAATAATCTTCTCTTCTTCCCTGTCCTTCAAGTAAGTAAAACGCCACTCGGGAGTGCAAGGAAACGAATTAACTGATACCGTTGCCAAAGATGCAGCTCAGAAAACAAACATTGACTTTATCTCCCAGTTTCAAAGAAAAAAGTATCAAAAAACCTTTGGTGATTTGACTTTTCTTTTCGAGTGCTGAGTACTTTAATTGTGACACATGTCTCACAAACGCGTAAGAAGTTATTTAGGTGGAAGAAAACCATTAGACCCTGAGATGATTAATTGATATCGTTTACCTGTGGCGTTTACCAGCTCTGCTGATGACTTAACATTGAATTCGGCTACGTACGGACGGCGATTGGAGTCGATTTCCATCCCTCACCATACGTCAAAGATTGAAGACCTATCCTGTCGGGGATCTGCTGCAACATTCCAGAATGTAAGGGTCTGCGGATCCAAGATTTCATCTTTCAATTATCCGTACTCGCGAAGCAGCATTGGCCCGTGCATCTTCACAAAGACTAGAAATAGATTAATGCTATGATAAATATTTATCTGTTGTAATAAAAGCAGCAGCCCTTAAATTTTTCAACGGAGTTGACGATTGAAAATGTAGTCATTAATAATGTAAAGAAAAGATATTGACGCCGGGGTTCGAACACGGAACGATTAGCTTCAAAGAAACCGCTTTCCCTTTTAAGCTACGCTAGCGCTTCTCTGGGAAGCTTATCTTTTGAAGTCTTTTTTGGGTGGACATTACATCCTTCCCCTCTTGAAAGAGAGGTCAGGGTAACGACTTAACCTGGAGTGGTGGAACTAATGGTTGGGTCTTTGTCCACTAGTGTGAGCTGCTACGTTCGTGGGCGCCATTATGTAAAGAAAAGTTGTCGACGCTGGAATTCGAACATGGAACTTTTAGCTCCGGCAAAACCGCTTTACCATTTAAGCTACGCCGACAGGTATCTGGGAAGCTTATATTGAAGTCTTTTGTGGGTGGACATTATTTGCAATGCACATTTACAAAACTCGTGAGCGTGATCCCGAGTTACGAGGCTACGAGGTATTGATGATACAGATTGAGATGTGTAATAGAAGTAGTACCAAACTTGCTGCTTGTTCCTTGTCACGAACAAGCAGCAAGTTTGGTACAACTTTTATTACACATCTCAATAAAAGTTGTACCAAATTTGTTGCTTGTTGGTGACAACGAACAAGCAGCAAGTTTCGTACTACTTTTATTAAAAATCTTAATCTGTATCATCAATAAAAATAGTACCAAATTTGCTGCTTGTTCGTTGTCACTAAGAATCTAAACTCCGGATTCTCATTCTGTAAGCGGTCTTTAGTATCGTAACAGAAAAACATCAAAGGCTTATCTCACTGACTTTAAAGTGCTGACTTGAATTTGGTTTATCACAAACACGAAGAATGCAAAACATTCACATGAACATTTGGAAACGTTGAACACGAAAAATAGTGCACTGGAACAGCTGTATATCAACGTTCACAAGAGCTTTCAAGTGGGACCTACCGTTACCAGTATGTTGGTTAACTTCTGTCAGTTGCGTGATTCAACAGCCGAGCAACGGGGTCCATCGAATTCAGTTTCAGAAAAGAACCAGATATTGCTTTAATATTTGGATCTCGTCTTAATGTCCCGTAAACCATGCCCAAACCACCTGTAAATTGTAGTTGACATTTTATTAAGAAAGTCACGAATTTAGTTTTCCTTAATAATTCTGTCATTTTGTGTTTTTGAAAGCAGCTCCAAAGAAGTGAGACAGTTACCGAGAGATCGGCTTTAGGACGTCTCAGGACCACAACATCTTCTGATGACCAGTACATCGCATTATTGGTCAAACACAATCGACCACCAACCAATCCAGGTTGGTATTAAATTTCAAGAAATTAAAAATGTTTGCGTGCTAAAGAAGGAAGAACCCCGCCCATCATTTATGTTTTATTTCTGATCCGTGGCCCCGTACAGCTTACCACAAACGTGATTACATCCATTTTGAGCTGCATGGAGTATTTGATAAATGTTGCAAATTTAATTTCGCGTTACATCCGCCCATATTTATTCTGTGACGATCGAAACTTTTCAAAACGAACTATTAACAAATCATTTTTGCAATTCTAAAGACCTTGCACACAGTGTTCTATTACAAAACATCCAGAATGCCTAAAGCCATTTTTCCCCAGTAAATTTATGCCTCTTGAACAAAAAGAATATCAAGAAAACACGGCTTCCCGTCACTCCAAGAAGAAAAAGAAGAAGTTGTCATAAGAATTTCTGAGTTAATCTTTTCAGGAACATATAACTCATTAAGGAATTACAGTTTTTTTATATCAGATTTGAAGCGGAAACAAAGTACTTTCACTATTACTTCAATGACCGCTTTGCTTCCAATGTTCCTTGCACAAAACTATCCAAAAAGAAGTGAAAACCGAGAAGAAACCCATAAAAAAAAGAATCTTGATTCTCTGAGACGCAGAAGCGTTGAAGAATAATTAGTCTCATTAACAACTAAAAAAAAATTATTTAACGCTGATATGATGTATTGTTATTGCAAGTGGAGAGGAAAAGATTCGTGATAAATTGGATCATTATGCCGTACAGCAGTTTAATTTATTTTAGACTGTAGAGGAAGTCTGAAATTCCTGACATCCCCTTTCAGACTTCATTAAGGAGAAGTGGATGAAGGGAAGAGAACGGAGCAAAAGGGGTGGGAAGAGAAGTAAATTTATTGAAAAATTGTTCTTGAGTTGCTGGAAACCCTATAGATTCCTTTTATCTTTAAATAAGGTTTTTAATTCTCGCGTTACTCTCTCGCTTTCTTTCTTCGCTCCTGTTCATGGTCTTTTGTTCGTCCAAAGACCCATATCACTCTTCGCTTTCAGAACGAGCTGAAATTGCAATATCTATCAGAACAAGCAAGTTTTCCAAAACAACAAAGGATCGCGGGGAAATCTATGAAATTAAAGAGCAGGAACTTGTTACCGTTATAAGCTCTCGGACTTGCCCCAAATGTCTGAAGAAGAAATCACAGCTCAAGTACAAAACAATACCTATCACAACAAAACGGCGCCTAAAATACCATAACAAATCACGGTTATAACGAGATACTTGAAACTGGAATTGAAACACACTTCTTTATATGAAAATCTAATACGGTGTAGTAATACACTTTTGACTCAATTTATAGGGGAATAAAATCGAGGGTGAGTCTAAATTATTTTTACGAAATAAGAGGGATGATAGTACCCATCCAGACGAGCAATAATGACCATGGAACATTGTCATCAGAAAAGATGAATCAGAAAAGAACAAAAGGTGTCAGAGCATGAATAAGTCATCGCCTCTGACGTCGTTAGGATGCGCCAGTCATTCCTTCGCCGGTGTGAACTGTGCAACGACATGCGTGGCCGCCACTTTGAGCACTTGCTGTGAGTTTTCCGCTGATCAATAATTCAGATTGTGCAACTTTTGGTATCGTTCATTCGCTTTCCCAACACGGTTGACAGTTCACGTTCAAATTCTAATTTTACTCCTTTCTGCAACACAGAATGGAATGCGACCCCATGTTCCATGGTCATTATTGCTCATCTATATGGGTATTATCACCCCCTCTTGTCTTGTAAAAACAATTTAGACTCACCCTGTGTGCAAAGAAAACACCGTAACATAAAGGAAACTTAAGAAATACTATATGCCATTTAAAATGCGTTCTGAAAGTGCATGATCGTTATCCAATCTTCAATAACGAAAGAGTCCAAATATCAAACACAACCAATTTTTTTGGCATTTGTATGGATGAAAACTTAATCTGGAAGGATCATATTAGTACATCATGTAAAAGAATGAATGCAGTTTCTAACTTAATTGTAAATCTTAGGCACCACTTCTCAACGTAGGCCTCTAAATCAGTCTATAACTTCCTCCAACACTAACCATCTCTTTGTGTCGCAGAAATATGTATACGACCTTCTCACTTAAAACCTATATTCGCATCCCAGACAAGAATGGTAAAAATAATGATGTATCTCGAGAAATTCGACAACTCCGCCCTCTCCTTTCACTGTTTTAATATATTCTGACTTGAGGCTATAATTTTCAGAACACCGTAATTCTTAGTTTTAACTTAATAATTCATATTTCTCCCACAACTGCTGCTTTTTGATCAGAATATCCTCTTCTCGTTATGAACCTTCCAACTATCCACAGCAATTTTGGCAAATTTACCTGCAGTTACCAACATAACTCAGAAACACTAGCATTAACTCTACGCGATCAAAACTAAGGTAAATAACTACATGGTTGCACGTTGCACTGACAACACCAGAGCGGCCGACCTCTGGTAATAGTTATCGATAATCCATGAGTGGTAAAAGTTATCATTAATCCGTACGCAGCAAACGTTACGAGTGATGTGACACACTTCAGCGTCAGTGTTTTTCCCCACTTACTAGAATACGACATACATGGATTTACATAAAAGTTTGTAACGTTAATAAAAAAATATCATACAAAAGCAATAATTCATATTTCAGTAATAAAAATATGTTTATTGTATACAAAACTATATGCTTATCAGAGCTGCCAATCTTTGGAAAAAAATTTTAGTAAT